>JAEVFN010000027.1:184632-451435 GCA_030449075.1 Murraya paniculata | reverse complement strand
TTCGTCACCGCTTTGTGGAAAATCGTTAGGTATGAATATGTTAGATACTTGTGACTCGATTGGTGAAATTCCAACTATGTATAAGCTTTTCGGGGGGCTTGAACCTACAATTCTAGATGCATACATACAAGCCCGGTAAGGCTACTGGAAAGTCTAGAATATTTGAGCACGTCGTGCCTTTTCTCAAAATAGCAAGTATACAATAAGTTACGTGGACATATCCCGTCATTCATATGCCTTGTAAGAATAGATGCTTCAAGTCTTCAATCTTCACCAAAAGAACAATATTAAATAAAATTAATTAACGGTGTTATAAATTATTTTAAAAATTGTTAAAAATCAATAATTACTAGATGATTACTTTATAATTAAATAACGTTAGAGATTTTAGAATAATATTTGATGATAAACTTATTTATTACTCTATTAGATATATGATTAACCATTAGAATCATGACATAATGTATGATATCTGTAATTGTTTTATAGGTGTTATGATTGTATCGGTTGGAGAAATTCTAGAATACATTAGAGGTAATACAAGTAACTAATGCATATATGATATGTGCATTTGGATTTAATATAATTACTACTAGCATGATAGTTTTCAAACTAAATACACATAAATTATAGTATAATTTACCTGTTGTATAGTTGATATAGTACTTATAATGTATTCTAAAACTTTTCGGTTGCCCTAACTGTGCATACTTGTGATACATAAAAATTTTTCTCGCATTTTGAGATATGCAGCATTAATTAATTACTACGTTTACCATACCATATGTATACCAATGTCCAAGCAACATTTGCTTAATTAAAAAAATATGAAAGATGATGATAACAAGTTTATATATATATATATATATATATATATTTTGTTATTTGTTTTAGATTTACCATAAATAGCAGGTGGTCCTCAGCTGCTCTGGCCAACGAAAATAAATCTCCAACGTAGGAATCAATAATATGAAAGCTCAGATGAACTCATTTGTTTGACCATCAAGGTTATCAATTAGCTCAGAAATTCTCTGGGCAATGGCGGGGTTAGCAGGAGCATCATCAAGTAAGCAACAACACCTCCAAAATCCAAACCCGCCATTGCCGCATCAGCATCAGCAGCAGCAGCAGAAAAAGCGCGTTGCCTTCTCTGAAATTCCTCGTAACCGAAACATGTACGAGGACATTCAGGACCCTAACTCCAAAGGGCAACGCTCCCGCCGCTGTTTCACGTGCTGTGCATGGATATGCATAAGCGTCACCGCTTTCCTTATAATCATCTTCGTGTTGGGCTTCGTTGCCGTAGGCATCCTCCGTTCATCTCTGCCACACATCAACGTCTTAAAAGTCCACTCTTCGAATATAAGCATCTCTGAATCTTCCCGACAGAAGTTTCTAACCATGGAGGTCAGTGTTAAAGTTGAGTTCGAGAACGAAAATGATAAAATGAGCTTGCACTACGAGAAACTAAGAGCCGACATCAAAGCCGAAAATGTCAGAATTGGACACACCACCATTCCAGGGTTTTCCCAAAGGACTGGAAATGAGACCAAAATAGATGTCAACACCACAACTACTAATACTCGAATTGATGATGCAAATGCCGAGATATTAAAATTGAGATACAGGGAGAAAGCCATGTTGGTTGATCTCTTCATGACTGGGGATGTTGGTTTTAGTTTTGGAGGGTTGAAGATTAAGGGCTTGCCTTTTGAGGTTAATTGCCACAAAGTTAATGAAGCTTATATTAAATCTGATGATCCACCCAAGTGCTATACTAAGCTTCTTTCTTTCAGGGGATTGTGATTTTTTTATTAATTTCTGGTTAACCACTTTTTCTCCATGATCAATTGCAACAAGCATCTGTAAGTTGATGGAGGAGATCGAAGCTCAAGTCACATTAACATTATGTAGCCCGATCGATTATGAAGAAGAAAATTATTCTTTTTTTTTTTTTTTGGTTATCTATTTGTCTAGGAGGTTTTTATTTATTGTGTGACAATGGCAATGGCACTACTGGCAGCCATGTGATTTATTTTTTTATTTTTTTATTTAGTGCTGTTTAAATTATTTACCAAATACTAGCTTCTGTAATTAGTTTTGTATCAGAATCTTGCATATTTAATGAAGTAGAAAATTGTTTTAATTTATTTGTAAGGGAATATAATGTTGGCGGATCCAAATATGGCCATTAGTGAGCATTACCACTAAAAGCTAATTTACCAAGATTTGAGCAGCTTCATTACAAGATCGTATAAAATGAACACCAATAGAGTTCTTTGAAGCTATTAATTAGATATGTACTTGAACAAAAGTTTTTTGGTGTATATTATAATGATTGTTTGAAGTATATACATGGCAATGGGTGAATAAAAAAGAATAATATTTTAGGAACACTCATGACCTTTTCCTGTTAGCTGAAAATGTTGTTGTTAATTAGATTAACTGAAGTCGAAAGCATCGTTTCGACTTTGATTGGAAACGCTGTTGTTAATTGGTGGTGTATTTACTGATGCCTCTACAGCGAGATAGAAGATCCGCAGGCCGGTACTGATATCATTGGTGGTGGTCGTCGTCGACCCTCAGCTGTTTAATGGCATGCTAGAATAATGCTAGATGACAGGCATGGAAGACTCAGAGATTTGAGCAGAATCAGGAATATAGGAATATTCTATAAGATTTTCTATTTTTGAAGCAGAGTGTTTTGTACAAGACTTAGGAAGAGATAGAGTTGAGGACAAAGTAACAGGAGAAATCTCACTTGAATTAGAACTGGATGCCATGGCTGTGAAGCTCTTTCTTTATCCTTCTTATCAGGAAATCAATAATCATATCATACCACTCTGAAAAAGGTATGGCTCTGATACTAGGAGGGTGCGCGGAGTACGTGGCGTTGTTACACCAGAGCAATGCTACACTAAGTAGCCTTTGGACCAGTAGCCCGCATGCTCGGGTTTTCAGCCGATATACTACCGATAACTGTAGTAGCTTACAGTCAGTACTAAAGACAGTACTTCAACACATACCTCCCAAAACTTGAGCCTTCCATGGCTACTTCAACAGGGAAAATAATGTCTGATACTCTATTCATATACTGAATTTAAGCTGGATTGGATCGTAAAGTGAAAACTTTCTGATGCATAGGATCCTCATAAGAGGCAAGTGCAGAGCATACTCGCTTAAAGATAAGAATGAACAGATATACTCATTGATTCCCTTCAAATAAGATAAAGAAAGAAAGAGGAGGTTTAGCAAACCATAGTTGTATTTCACAAGAGAGATTACAAGTGTTTCGACCTCTGCCTCAAGAAGAGAAATGAACTCTCCTTATATAGGCGAGGAGCTTTGGATTCCTATTTGAGACAGGACCCTCAAAGGAATCTACTTTACAAAAGCAAAAGCATAAAGCAAACCGACAAGGTAAGGAAGATAAGAGGGAATTTTCCTTTTACAAAAGCAAAAGCAAAAGACACACTTATTGCCAGCACATGGAAATTATTACAACTTTAATAATTACAAAAAATAAAAGATAGGACAGGACCCCCATTTGTAGTGGAAGACAGCTGGTGATCAGTCTGATGAGCTGTCATCATTATCATCATTGCGGGGACCATGTAGGTCACGATCATGCCTTGTGTCAGAAATCAGATAGCGATGGCGTTACAAGGCTTCAACTGGTGAATGTGGACGTGGATGGCCTAGAGTAGCCATGTGAGTCTTTGAGGTGGAAGGGAGACATTGTTCCACGATGTGTTGTGAGCTGGAAGGATAATGTTGCATGGTACAAGATTGGTGATCTTGTGTCTGAGAAGTACTGGTAAGGTTGGGTTTAGGAAGTAGGGACAGAAAATCTTCCCATGGATCTTAGGAATCTTGGAAGAGAATGTTACTGTGATCTGGCCGTTCTTTTTTGATGACGAGGCCTTTGTTGGGTTGAACTTGTGGTTTGTGGTGTTCATCAGAATAGACAGAAGGAAAGATATGGATAAGTTCATGACGAGGACCAATAGATGTATGTTGGATATCATACTGGTCAGGTTCTATGTGGTTTAGTGACTGGAGAAACTGTTTAAGAGATCCTAAGACCTGTGGATCGGAATGGATAAGATAAGGGTGAGCATAGGTTTTTCATTCATAGACTTGGTCTTGTGTCTAGAACATGAAGACAGTAGGAAGTATGGACGATGAACTATGAAGACAGTAGTGTGTAGGTTGGCTTCTTGAGAAGGAATGTTGTCAAGGTTTTGTCATTGACTTAACTCAGTGAGTTGTTTTCTCCACCAGGGGATGGGAGAAAACCATTCTAACAGAGTCCAAAGCAAAGAGGTTGCTTCGGCATGATTGTTTAACTGATTGAGAGTTGGCCTTATCGGGAGGACAAGTTTGGTGGCATATAGGAGAGTAAGACACCAGAAATACCGAAGTTGGTTTTCAGTGATAGGCTTGAAAGGATCAAGAGTAAGACCTAGAAGAAACATCTGTTCAGGATGGAAACTAGGAAGGAGATCAGTTGACTCTCGGGAGATAGCTAAAAAATACATAAAAAGAAATCTTTTGGCATAGTCTTGGATCTGGTGAGGAGATGAGAAGGTGACATGAGTAGGAAAACTTCGTTTAGTGAGAGCATGGTTAGGAAGGTTGTTCACCATTGCGATTAATGGGATGGAAGAGAATGAGGTTATGAGTATTGGCAAAGGATCAGGAGGTTTCTTTACAGGACGGGAGAGAAGATCAGGGATGAGATTCTTGTTTCCTTTGATGTGTTGGACTGTGAATTCATACCTGGAAAACCACTCTTTTAAACGCAGCACTTGTTTGTCTGGTAGCTGATTGTTCTTGAAGTAGAGAATCTTTGGGAAAGTACAATTATCAAGTCTGACTGTAAAAACATGGCTGATGAGGTGGAACTCGAACTTTTGGATTCCATATTTCACGGCTAAAGCTTTTTTGTACACTGTGTGATAGTGCTTTTCTGATGGCTTGAATTGTCCACTAGCATGGGCACAGTATTCTTCTTTTCCATCGATGCTTTCGAGAAGCACGGCTCCCCAATAATCATCGCCTGCGTCTGTCTGAAGAATGCGGTGGCCGACAGATGGGATTCTGAGTGGAACTGGCTTTTGGCAAAGCTGCTTTAGTTCACGGACAGCTATTGTCTGGAGATGACCCCAAGGAGGGGCTGCTTTCTTTAACATGGCAGACAGGTGGCTGGTATACTGTATCACTTTTGGGAAAAAATCTCGAAGATAATTAACAATTCCAAGGAACTATTGGATTTGGTGTTTTGTGAGATTTTCATCAGGAAAGTGAAGCAATTCTTGGGCAATATGAGGACCTGGGCGATATTGACCATTTTCTATGATCATACCTAAAAATTCAACGGAGGATTGACCAATGACACTTTTCTTAGAAGAGATCATAATACCGTGGGCTTTAACAAGATTGAAGAACTGGTCAAGAAGAACTTGGTGAGACTCATGATTAGGAGAGAATAGGAGGATGTCATCAATGTAGATGAGAGCCTGGGGCAAGATGGGCTCGAAGATACGGGTCATGGCCCGTTGGAAGATGGATGGTGCAGTTTTGAGGCCGAATGGCATAACGGTCCACTGATAGTGGGCATTTGGAATACGTAAAGCGGTTTTGGGCCTTTTAGTTGGGTGAATACCCAGTTGCCAAAATCCTGACTTAAGGTTAAATTTGGAAAACACTTTGGCATTATTCAAATGGACAAAAAGGGAATTGATCTTGGGTAAAGGAAATTTGTCGTCTTTGAGAAAACAGTTTAAAGGTTGGTAGTCTATGACAAGACATTTTTTACCCCGTTTTATTTCTGATATTTTTTCCATATAAAAGGCTTGGCAAGCCCATTCAGATTAGGCTGGTTCTATGAGGCCTTGGGCTAGGAGTTCTGCACACTCAAATTGGGCTAACTTTAGATCTGATGGTGTCATACCCGGATGGGTGGCTTTGGTAGGGTTAATGTCTTCATTAAGCTTGAAGGGTAGCTTAACAAAGAAATCTCGGTTTTTCCACAAAAGAGATGGATGACTAAATTGACTGTGACTTTCAGGACAGAAAAGAAGAAGTTTGTCACGGATGGGCTGATAGGATGGAGGGACATTAGTGAGAGCAAACATCTTAAGGATTCTAGTATAGGGCTGGAACATCTGTTTGTTCCGAATACCAGTAACTGTAATTTGGAGACATTTGGCTAACTGAAGAATATCAAATCATATAAGGAGATCTTTATCAGGAAGATTAGAACCTACGATTTTTACCTATACAGTACAATTTGGAAAAAATTGAATACCTATGGGTTTCTTTGAAATCAAATGGGACTGGAACATTTCACCATTTGCGGCTCTGTAGTGTTTTACGTGTTTCTCCCAATAATGAGAAGGAAGAATAGAAGGATTAATCATACTTTTTTGGGAACCTGTGTCTATGAAACCAATGACTGGAATAGGAGTGGAGTACTTGGATGGAAGGATTTGGAGTTTTACTGAAGGAGTAGGAAGAGATGATGAAGGAGGAGAATGACATACCTGGTAGACAGGAACTGGAGGAGCGTCATCATCATCACTGCTAGAAGCATCAACTTGAAGAGCAAACACTGTATGCTCGTCATAAGTGTCTTGTTCAGAGAAACAAGACTAAATGTCTTCGCTGTCAGAGAGCATTTTAGAATTGGATAAATGTTTGATGAGGCGGACTGCTTGGGCCGGCTTGTTTGGGCAATTCTTGGCAAAGTGGCCTTTCTTTTTGCAGATGTAGCATTTGCTGCTCTTGACTTTTCTGTATTGACTCGGATCCTTTTTTCTGAAGTAACGGTATGGGCCTTTGGATTTTTTGGAGTGGCGGTGTTTGGACTTGTGGAAGTGTTTTGAGAAATGGGCTTTCTTCTTGGGCTTACACTCACAAGTTTTATCAGATGGGCATTTGATGGCTAGATAGGGCTTTTTGCAGGCAGATTTGAAGGGTTCTTTTCCCTTGATGAGGTCGGAGAAGAACTCTTTCTGTTCACACATCTTTTCAAGACAGGTAACTGCAAATTGATAAATCTTACCAAGAGGAAGTTGTCCAACATCAAGCTTGTTGAGGTTGAGTTGTCGTTGAAGCTCTGGCTGTAATTCCTTTGGTAATGAGGCAACGAATACATGCCGTAATGACGGGTCATTGTATCCGCCAAGTTTGTAGTAGAGCTGAGACATATGCTTGTAATGGAACTCTAAGTCTTTCATCATCAAAGACCAACATTTCATTTGATGGTATTCTCGTCTGGCAAGCTCTGTAGTGGTGCCTGGTTCTCTGTGGAATTGTTGATAAAGATAAGAAATGGCATGGGCAATTGGAAGTTGGCAGAACTGGAGTTGTCTGTAGGTGCCAAGATGATCATACCAATCTCTAAGTGAACCTGTGAACCTTGAACAGAATTCCTTGAGAGTATTTTGACTGGTTGCTCCGGATCGCAACATTTGAACATCAATCCAAGCACAGAATTCCTGGAAATGATTATACTAATGTTTCCTGGGAATATCATCAAGTGTGAACCATGGGCCATTAGCAGGCTTTGGTGTTGATTCTGGTTGACTTGGTTGTGCAGGTTGGGCAAACTGGTTGTTTGTTTCTATTTTTTCTGGAGAAGGAGATGATGTGCCTGTTTCAGGGACTTTAGTAGTTTGAGGCTCATTGGATCCAGTAGAAGGTTGAACCATGAGCAATCTGGATACTTCAGCATAGTTGGCTTCAGAATCTGATGATGAAATGGATTCACCAGATTGAGAATCCATAGAGACTGACTCATAGGATGCCGATTCATATGGTTCTGGACTAGGATCAGTTTCTGAAGAGGAGTCTGACTTTTCTGGGGAAATAGAATACTGGTGTAAGGGTGCTTTGTCTTTTGTTTGTACTGGAGTATACTGAGGAGAACGAGGAGGACTCTGTACTGGTGGTTGAGGCTGAGGTGGTTCAGCTGGAGGAGTTGGCTTCGGTGGACTAGACCTTTGAGCAGGTGCAGGCCTAGAAAAAGAAGAAGGTGGGGATGACCTTCTTTGTCTGGGAGGAGCTGGTTTCCTGAATTCTTGCTGTTTAGTTTTAGCTTGTTTGTAAGCTTCTGTATGGTGAGAGAAGCCAAAGAAGCTATCATAGTTGAATGGTTGAAGAGCTGGTGGTGTATAGAAAGGTTGATATGAGCTGAATGAGGCTGTTGGCATAGGTAAATGAGGAGATCTTGGAAACAACGGTTGTTGGTGTTGTTTATCAGCATCAATTCTGGCTAGCTCAGCTTTCAGCTTTCTTATTTCAGCTTCTTTCTGATCAAACTCAGGACCCCAATACCGATTTCTTATCATTGCATGCAAATCAGTATCAAGCTAGGAGATCCTTACCTTGAGATCATCATAGATGCGTTCCATTTGTGATTTAATAGAATCAATTCTTTTGGAAGTATGATGCACCTGATTGGAAACATGATCCAGCTTGGAATCAAGGCGTTTGAGAACTGTATTATGAGTTGTAGCATTCTGGGATTGCCAATTTAGGACTGACTCAAAGGGTTTTGGTTCTTCATGTTGGCCAACAGGAGTAACAGGTGAAGAGACAAAAGGTTGGGACACAACTCTAGTTCTAGAGTCGGTACTTTTTTCAAGAGATGGAAAGGATTCATTGTATGTACTGAAAAAAGGTGGAAAACATGTAGCTGTTTGCTACTAGAGGAGTTGGCAGAAGAGAAGGAAGCTCAGATCTGCAGGGTTTGTAGGCAGGATCAGATCTGATGATCTTGAGAGCTTTGTTGTAGATTAGTAGAGGAGGTGTAGGTTTAGGAGGCTCTGGAGGAGGTGGTGAAGGAGATCTACAAGGACTAGGATGGATCACCTTCTTTTTGCGCCTTCTGGGTTCATCTTCATCTTCATAAGAGGTGTCAAAATCATGTAGGTAGGTACAGCCTGGATCACACATGCCTGAACCTGGAACATCCCATACAAAGTGGCCATCTATTTTATCAACATAGACTAGATAGCCATCTGAACAGAAGTGATTTCTTAAGGATGGTCTACTGCAGTAATCATAGCAGTGTAGGAGAAAGATGGTGTTTTGCTAAGAGGTTCGGTAAGAGACTGAAAAGTCATTTTTGGTGTTTTGCTAAGAGGTTCGGTAAGAGACTGAAAAGTCATTTTTACCGTGCCATCTGTTCTTCTCTCAAAAGATGTTTCTGTGGTCTGCAGTGGTTGAGAATTTTGGTGGAACTTCTCATAGTTGGATAACCACTCAAGAGGCATAAGCTTAAGAAGTTCAGACTTTAGGATCTGTTTAGGGATCTGGACTATGGTAGGAATAGTCTCTGTATCAGCAAGGATCATGAGAGTATCTGTGGTGGTGTGAGGTGTAGGAAGATCAAGTGCATGATTTTGTAACCGATACACTAACTGGTGATGGAGTGTGGCTATTTTAGAGGTGACATTTTGTTCTGCTCCTTGGAGCTGAATTTGGACTTTGAAAGTCGTGGAAAGATTTGGGTCTTGGAGAGAAAGGTTGAAGTTTGGGTAGAAGGTAAGTAAGACACTGCTAGCATGTAAGGTTGTAAGGATGGTACCTATGATTGCATGTTGGTACTCCTTAAAGCGGGTGTCAAGCAAAGCTATTCTGGTTGTGACGGGAAGACCTTTACGGCCACGAATGGTAAGGATTAGGCGTACACCTCCAAGATGGAGATGGGTGTAGCCTTCACGCTTCCATTGGGTGATTAATTCCGGTGGAATCTCAAGGGTAACATACTGTTCAGCTTGGGTAGTGTCACACGGCTTTTCCCGAAGATGCGGCAGCCCACGTGTGATGGCGCTAAGCACCCCGCTTAGCCAGCCTACTCGAACGCAACGGAAGCAATTTTATGCTATGGAAGTGAATTTGATAGGAAGCGCGCCAACACTCACACAATGGAGGTTCTACAAGAACCAATCTCGCCAACACAAAGAACAACCACGCACACAACACCGAACACAAGTAATGTGGCTTTTACGGAGGCTCCGACCTCCAACTTTTCTATTCCCTCAATAAGAAAAGATTACAAGATAGTTCAGGCGAAGTATGCACAAGGACCAAATGCTCACCAAAATTCTCGGTCCTCTACATACACCCATTCCCATCTATATATACATGGGTTGCAAGTGACAACCCTACTTGCTAAGGTTAACTTCCTCCGAGTTTAGTCCCCCACTAAGCATGATCTTGGAAACATCTCCACTCCCCTCTTGATCTTAGGGTAACCGCTACCCACTATGCCACTTAGCAAAGATCATGGGTTGTAACCGCCCAAAACCACCCACCTTTGCCCTCTATTTTAGGCACATGATCAAGGCCATGTCTCCCAATGTTGGCTGCATCCATGCCGCCACTCATCCTTAATTCTCGCCCACTACTGGTGAATTTCGGCCAGCCATGCTCCACGTCAAACCGCCACTGTCCGCCCACAGTCCGCTCATGACGCCTCTCATATTCGCATCACTCGGCCCCCTGTGCGCGCCCTCATGTCGCTGCACATCTGCATGCACTCCGGCACGCTATACTCGCAACCATCGCCGCAATCCAGCAACTGGCCCGAGCTACCAAGCCCCATTCTCGCGTGCTACTGTGCCACGCTTGCTCGCGTGCTGCTGTGCCTTGCGCTCGCGCGCCCTAGCGCCCCGTGCTTGCGCGCCCACTGTGCCCCACACTTGCGCGCATCGTACCACAAGCCCGCACGTCCCACTGCGCCTCATCGCCTTGCGAGTTGCTGCGTACGCCTCCCCGCACGCACTCGCGCGTGCTGCCCCGCATTGCTTGCGCCCATGCTGCAGCGTGCGTCATGCTTCCGCGCCCCAGCCAACGTGTCAGCTACGCCTTGTTTCCGCGCTCCCCATAAGCGCGCCCGCTTGCTGCCAAGACTCGGCACAAGGCCCCCAAGCCAAGCCACGGCAGTCGGCCTCATGACTCTCGGATGTCACAGGTAGCCTGTATAGCACACTGGTCAAGTTTGGAAGACTGTATGCATTCTTTAGGAGTAGGTCTACGGGTAGAGATAAGAGTACGGATACTACGAGTGAGAGAAGTATTTTCTTTTGTACAACTGGTTCTTCATGTTGGCCAGCAGGAGTAACAGGTGAAGAGACAAAAGGTTGGGATGACATCCTCCTATTCTCTCCTAATCATAAGTCTCACCAAGTTCTTCTTAACCAGTTCTTCAATCTTGTTAAAGTCCATGGTATTATGATCTTTTCCAAGAAAAGTGTCATTGGTCAATCCTCCATTGAAATACAAAAAATATAAAAGATTAAAAAAAGTTGACTTGTAGTAATTTTTTTTTTAATGTTATAGTTAATTTTCTTTTTTAAATCCTTGTAGTTATAGTTAATACTCGAATTTTTTTTAATGTTATATGCAAATGCTGAGGTATGTATCCCAAGCCCCTTCTGAATGAGTTAAATAATAAGGATTTAGACACATTTTTTATATTATAAAAGACTTGTAGTTTAATAGTAAAAGTGTTATTTGATGGTTTTTAGAGTCATTGTTCAAATCTCTATATCCACATTTTTTTGATTTTTTAATATTTTATGAAAATTACTTAGAAAATGGATACTTTCACGCATGTAAAATAAATAATTTATTTAATTATTATTTAAAATTTAAAAGAAAGTAATAAAAATTAAGTTTATAAGACTTAAAATGTATTCGAATGACTATTTAAAAAATCTAAATTAAATAAATTTTTTTTAACCAAACCCCCCTAATTTAGTTGTCTATATCCGCTACTGCATGTGTAAGCTATTGGGCATGTTTGGAACACTTGTTTTGCATCGCATTAGAATATTGTTTCTCGTTAACATAATATTGTAAATGTTTGGAACCAAAAAATGAAAAATATGTTCTAATTTTTAAATTAATATATGATATTTCTGCATTAAATATAGTCCACAGGTTTAGATCGTATAGCATCATTAACTTCTATCTTTAATTTATTACAATAATAGTCAAACATTTTTGTTATTTATTTATATCGTTATATAATTCTTTTAAAAAATATTTGAGCTATTGAGTTAGAGATTTCAGAGCTTCGTAGTCCAGTTGTTATAATTCACTCTCTCATGAATAAGGAGTGAGTTTGAGTCCCTAAAATTGGAGGGACTCCAATATATATATTTTTTTTGAGTCTTGGAAAGAGATAAAGAAGAACTAATCGGAGGTAAACCACTAGGCTTGGCAATTTACAGGCTTGGGCCGGGCTTTGTCAAGCCCAGGCCCAAGCCCGTTTAACTTGCACAAAGCCCAAGCCCCCTAGGGTTGGGCTGGGCCTGGACGGGCCCGGACCTAGGGTTGGGCTGGGCCTGGACGGGCCCGGACCGGGCCGGGCTTGAGCAGGCCCGGGCGGGGTCCCGGGCCGGGCTTGGGCTTTGTGCAAATTTTTAAATTATTTTTTAAAATAGAGCTATAAGTTTAAAAAAAAAATTATCCAATACATAGTACTATAATAGAGTAAAAATCTTAAAAATTCTTATCTAATACATAATTATCCAACACACAAAATATTAATATCACAAGTACACAACATAATAAATCACAACTACTAATATAAAAAACAAACTAATTTAATAGGGATTTACCGATTTAGGCATTTTTTATTTATTTATTTTTTGTTTATTTTGTTCGGTTGTTAACTTGTTTCGTTTTTTAAGTTTTTTTTTTTTTTAATTTGAATAATTGAATTGGATGATATATATAATATATTTATATATTATAATTTTTTTAAAAAAATTATATATTATAAAGCCCGGACTTTTATGCAAAGCCCATATCTAGGCCCAATGGATATGGGCTTTGAAAATTTCAGGCCCTTATCCATTTTAACAACCCGCGGGCCTGGGCCGGGCCGGGCTTTTTTGCCATGCCTATAAACCACTCCATACATATCATGAGTAATAAGAGGAATAACACCAACCAGAGGGTTATGGAAGATATAAAGCCCCAAAGGAAGAGAGACGGCCAAATTTGCTATGATGTCAGCTGCAAAGTTTGCCTCTCCATAAATATGGGTGATGGTAGTATTCCAATCCCTCTTAAAGAACTCTGGGATGGATCGAATGAGAGGAGAAAATTCATTCACCGAATTCAAAAGCTTAGCAATCATTTGAGCCACGCATAAACTATCTACTTCAACTTGCAGCCAACGAATTAGAGACCCCAAAGTTCAGCGACCGTGACCTAACAGGAGCCTATATTTATGCAAAAACCATTAATTCACCTACGTTATGATAACAAACCAAGCCCCCAGCACTTTTACTCTCCATTCCTCTTACTTGCACAATCAGTATTAAGCTTGCACCAAGGCCAAATGGGAGGATTTCGGCCAATCCATCTCTCTGTCCTCGTAAGCCCGTGTTTAAAGGCAAGTTGTTAAACCGTTGAATTTCCTCAGCCCTCGTAGTAATATCATTAACTAAAGTTCTACTATCCCAAGTCTCATGATTAAAACAAAATTGGTTTTGCCAAAACCGGAGTCTCCAAATAGCTACACCAAAGAAACACCTCCAATACAAATCATTATTAATCAACCAAGAACTCTTCAAGTTTCGACTTATTCAATCCCAAAGACTTAAGGTTGTAGAATTCATGGCAATTAAGAATGATGCGATTCCAGAACCTTTTAGCCACTACACAATTGTGGAGAACATACGAAGTGTCCTCAAGTCCTGCACCACACCGATCACAACTACCATTGCTCCCAATATGTCTCCTCAAAATCTCACCCTTTGTCTTCAACCATTCATGAAGCACGAGCCAAATAAAAATGCGAATTCGATGAGGGCCTTGCCAACTCCAAGCAAGGTTCCAAATCTGATCTTCCGTATTATTTCCATGGGGGCTGATGGCATGATATGCAGGCTTGACAGTAAAAAACCATTATTAGAAAAAGCCCAGAAGACTTGATCATTACCTCTTTGATCCCAAGGAGGAGGGAAAGAAGCTATTCTGAGGATGATGTGACTGAGAAGTAGATACTCAAAATGCTCCCATCTCCAATTCCCATTACAATAGGCAAAGTCAGCAGTAACATTATTAAGGATATTATCAGGAACAGTACCAATTGCATGAAAGGCCAACGGTTTGTCTTTTGTAACCCAACAATCCCACCAAAACCGAACCCTTCTGCATCTCTTATATTCCAACGAACACCCAACATTAAATCCTTCCAAACATTCCCTATAGCCTTCCAGAAATGAGACCCATTTCTTGTAGGTAAAGTTGAGGGAAAATTGGAGGAATCCACGCCATATTATGTTATCAATACTAAGGCCCAAAGGCTCAAAGGAGAAGAAATAATTCCCTATCCCACCTTCATCAACAAAGTACGATTCATCATATCCAGATTTTTTAAGCCTAAACCACAACAAACTTTTGGCTTACAAATTTTATCCCAAAGAACCAGACTCATTTTTGGCTGATTTGTAGCACCACTCCAGATGAACTTTTTGCAAGCATGATCAATTTTTGACTTAACTCCTGAAGGAAGATTCGTTGTTTGCTTGGCATAAATGGGGATTGCTTGAAGAACGGACTGAGCAAGGGTAATTCTTCCAGCTAGAGAAAGATGAGAAGCGGTCCAGCCAGAAAGTCTTTTTCTACCTCGTCGATGATCTCTTGATAAGTACGCTTGGAAACCTGAGAGTGAAGGAGGGGCATACCAAGGTATTTACCAAGACCGTTAGTGATAGAGTAACCGAGAACTCCCCCAATGAAGCTAAGACTTAGCTCAAGTGATGAAAGAATGGCCTTCTTGAGGCTCGGGTCTTGGGTTCGAATTTTAATGTTTTCTTAAAAGTTGCTCTATTTTTTTTGTTTTTTTTGGTTTGTTGGTTGTTTTCACTCTTTTATTTAGAGGTTTTGGTTTATATCCTTCTTTATATGTAATTTTATTTTTTATTTCAATAAACTATAGATAAGAAAGTTCCACCTAACCTCCCACCTTTAAATGGTTTTTAATTAAAAAAAATTTATG
This sequence comes from Murraya paniculata, assembly GCA_030449075.1. NCBI lineage: Eukaryota > Viridiplantae > Streptophyta > Magnoliopsida > Sapindales > Rutaceae > Murraya > Murraya paniculata. Next base: position 436,401 of record JAEVFN010000027.1, on the reverse strand, counting down.
TGGTTTTTAATTAAAAAAAAAAAACCGAGACCTCCCCTAATATTATTAGCCTCCCTAACGTCAATATTCTTGGAAAAGAATACTTGGGGTCTTGGTCCTATTAACCTTGGCTTCAGAACTTCTACAGAAAGTATCAAGGACCGAATTGATTACTCTTGCCTGCTCACAGGACGCGTCAGCTAACAAATAAAGATCATCAGCGAAAAAGAGATGGGTGAGGGGGGTTCCATTACGAGTCAAATGAATAGGTTTCCACTCTCCCATGTCTACTGCTTTGGAAATCCCGTGACTAAGCCTCTCAATACGCAAAACAAATATTTATGGCGAGATGGGATCCCCATGACGAATTCCCTGAGAAGGCACAAACTCATCCATCAGCTGACCATTACAAAGAAAGTTCGTTTTCGCAGTTGTGATGCATTCCATAATAAGTTGTATAAGATCCACTAGAATGCCTGTTTCTCTCAATGTCTCATGAATGAAACTCCAGCTAAGACGGTCGTAGGCTTTCTCCAAGTCAACTTTAGTCGCTATATGTCCCCATCTACTAGTTTTTCTCCGCATAGAGTGAATAATCTCCTGACCAACAACAATGCTTTCAATAATATATCGGCCTGGTACAAAACTAGTCTGATGGGGGCCAATGAGTTGAGGAAAGTGTTGGATTTTTTAATCCAGCATTGTTCGATCTTTAATCCAATGTTGAGCTTATATGTGAATAATTATGTGTTGTGGACTGTCAAATAATATTAAGCCCAATTAAAAGTGATTTAATTAAGTTTTTGGTTTTATAGGCTTTAATGTATCTAATAGGGTGTGAGCCTCTAATGTGTAGAGACCTAATTGTATTCTAATTCTATGATGGGCAGAATTAGGAATAACTAATGACAATAGGAAAATGTTATCTATATAAGTGGTCATGGTCCCCAGGTCACATGTAATCTTTCTATTTTCTACTGACATCCCATCATCAGAGAGAGAGCAGTGAGAAACTTAAAGGGTTCTCTAGGAAAACGTGTTGATCTGGAAGGCCAACCACACAACCCTAGAGAGGAATTCAATATTATGGATTCAGATACGCTTCCGCAAAATTTATTATTATTTATTGGTGATACAACATAAATGTTTCTGGGTCATAAGTGATGGTTTTCACCAAATGTTTTGTCATAACAAGTGGTATCAGAGTCCCTTCATGTTGAATCATTGGGAATCAAATTTAATTTCAATTAATGATTAAATCTCTGATATTCTTGAATTTAATAATAATGAAATTATTAAAATTATTGAATTTAAGAACAAATCTCATATGGTTATTTTTGATATTGTAAAATATTAGAAATCCAAAATTTGAAATTTTTTTTCTTTTTTTTAAATTTAGAAATTCGGTTTTAAAAAAAAAAAAAGGAAGTGGCGGCATGACTGCCGCATGGAAGAAGAAAAGGAATAATAATTTTAGGGGTTTCATGGATTATATCATAAAAGTCCCTTAGGTGTTATAAATTTTCTTTTCGGCATAATGATAAAGAAATTTATCTTTTAAATCCTAAATTTAGTTGAGCTTAATGAAATACTAGTTTTGGTCCAATAAAGAGTGGGCTTGATAGATTAAAATGTTTGCAAAGTCTATGAAGGTAGAATTAAAAAAAAAAAAAAAGAGGGTTGGTTTGATTTGTGGGCTGGTTCAGGATCCGGTTCGAGTCAACCGAATCGGTCCAGCCCTGAACTGGTCAATGTGTGACCGATCAACGGTCAATGGTTGACCATTGACTTTAACTGTTGATCAGTTTGACTCAATTTTTTTATTTTTCTTCTCCTTTTAATGGTAATTTTGTGCAATTTTAAATTTAAATATTGGTATATTTATATGCATTTTGAGGTAAATTAGTTGAAGCAACATGTCACCAAAGTGGGCTCTCTTATGGAAATTAATTTATTTTGGAATATAAAAAGTTTTGTACATGTGATTTCTGTGAATATCGATCGACTCAAATGAAGGTCCATATTTAATAGAATTACATGTGCACTTGTGGTAATAAACATGTGATGATTATTCGGTTTTATATGTGAATAATAAATTGGCCCAAAGGAAGATTTATTGTTCGACATGTTCTTATTATCAGTGTTTGATTACTGCGCCAAGATATCACTTACAAGTTAATATTTTATCCAAAGATAAAATATTAATGGAGTGTCTGGTATCTTGAGATGGGATTTACCTTTATTTGAATTTAATTTTGTTTTTAAAGACTAATATGAGTTTGTTTGTTGTTCTGGATTCAGTTATGTCTGCTGCGAATATTACTGCCAACATCAATTCTATTCCTATGCTAAATGGCTCTAACTTCAAATCATGGCACGAGAACCTCTCAATAGTTCTTGCTGACATTGCGTTAAGGGTTGATTCTTCCCCACCTCTTACAGATGAGAGTACCCTTGATGATAAAAGGGAAATAGAAAGGTGGGAGAGATCAAATCGCATGTGCATTATGATCATGAAGAAAGCCATTCCAGAAGCATTCAGGGGCTCAATAACTGAAAAAGCAACTACGGCTAAGGAGTCCTTTGCACAGATTGAATATAGGTTTGTCAAGAACGAAAAGGTTGAAATCGATACGCTCTTGAGAAGCCTAATTTTAATAAGGTATATGGGTAAAGGCAATATTAGGGAGTACATAATAGAGATGTCTCATCTTGCTTCTAAACTCAGAGCACTAAAGCTTGAACTCTCTGAGGACTTGCTAGTGCATTTGGTTTTAATATCCTTACCAACACAGTTTAACCAATTTAAGGTGAGCTATAATTGTCAGAAAGAGACTTGGTTTTTGAATGAGCTCATATCACACTGTGTTCAGGAAGAGGATAAGCTTAAGAAAGATAAGACAGAAAGTGCTCACTTTGCCTCTACTTCTAAAGGCAAGGACAAAGGCAAAAAAATGAAGAAAGCTAAGGAAGCTGCAGATACAACTCCCCAAAAGAAACAACAAAAGAAACCTAGTGATCAGGAAGGTACTGGTTGTCTCTTCTATGGAGCTAAGGGGCATAAGAAGAAACATTGCGCTAACTACCACACATGGCGTGCTAAGAAATGTATGCTTCTTAGTTTGGTTTGTTCTGAGGTTAATTTAACTTTGGTGTCTAAACACACATGGTGGATAGATTCTGGTGCAACCGCTCACATCAGTGTGTCTATGCAGGGTTGCCTGAATTGCCGAAAACCCAGTGATGGTGAGAGATACATCTATGTGGGCGATGGAAAAACAGTTGAAGTTGAAGCAATCAGAAATTTTAGATTATTGTTAAAAACGAGATTTTATTTAGATCTTAATGAAATATTTGTTGTTCCATCTTTTCGACGGAATTTGATTTTTATTTTCGCTTTAGACAAATCTGGTTATTCTTGTTCATTTGGGAATGAAAAATTCAGTTTGTTTCATGATTCAAAATTGGTTGGTTCTAGTTATTTGTTGGGTAATGATAATTTATATATGTTTGATACAATTGCTTCATTTAATAAATCCCTGCAATTAAGTACACGAGGTTTAAAGAGAAATTTAACTAATGAAAATTCGGCTGCGTTATGGCACAGGAGATTGGGTCATATCTCTAGACGGAGAATAGAGAGACTTGTGTGAGACGAATTTTCTTGACCCCTTAGATTTTACAAACCTTGATATATATGTGTTAACTGTATCAAGGGGAAACAAACCAATAAAAAGAGATTTGAAGCCAATAGGACTTCAGACGTCTTAGAACTCATACATACGGACATTTGTGGGCCATTCACTGTGGCAGCTTGGAATGATCAATAATATTTTATGACGTTCATAGACGATTTTTCTAGATATTGCTACCTATATCTCCTCCATGAAAAGTTACAGTCCTTGGATACGTTCAAAAATTTTAAGGCTGAAGTTGAGAACCAACTCGACAAAAGAATTAAAAGCATCAGATTTGACCGTAGTGGTGAGTACTATAGTAGATATGATGGTTCAGGTGAGCAACGTCCAGGACCATTTGCTAAATTCCTAGAGGAATGTAATATTGTCCCACAGTACACTATGCCGGGTTCGCCCACTATGAATAGTGTTGCTGAAAGACAAAACATGATGCTTAAGGATATGGTGAGGAGTATGATTTATCATTCTACCATACTAGAATTCCTCTGGGGAGAAGCACTTAAAACTGCAGCGTATATCCTTAATAGGGTTCCAACTAAAGCGACTGCCAAGACCCCTTATGAGCTTTGGACATGCAAAAAGCTTAGTCTAAAGCACCTGCATGTTTAGGGATGTCCAGCTGAGGTAAGGCCTTATAGGCCCAATGAGAAGAAATTGGACTCAAGGACGGTGAGTTGCTACTTTATTGGATACTCTGAACGATCCAGAGGGTACAAGTTTTATGATCTCACGACTAAGTCGATCTTTGAGTCAGGAAATGCTCGGTTCTTTGAGGATGTCGAGTTTGCAGGGGTAGATACAGTAAGGGACTTTATCCTTGAAGAGGTATATGTTGATATTCCCATAGGTATTGTTGGCATTGATCAGGATCTCATTCCTGACTTTGTTCAAGACACAACAAATCAAGATAATGTTGGAGAACCCCCAATACAAGAAGTTGTTCCAGAAGAACAAACTCTACCACTTTAAGAACCTATGCCATTGAGGAGGTCCACTAAAGAAAGGAGAAGTGCAGTGCGAGACGATTACATTGTATTTCTCCAAGAACATGAGGTAGACATCAGCGTGATGGAAAATGATCCGATTAATTTCCATCAAGTTATGAAAAGTTCTAACTCTCAGAAGTGGATTGATGCCATGAATGAGGAAATAAAGTCTATGAAGGAAACTGACATATGGGATCTCGTCCAATTGCCAGAAGGTGCGAAACCTATTAGTTGCAAATGAATATTTAAGACCAAAAAGGATTCAAAAGGCAATGTGGAATGGTACAAAGCGCGTCTTGTCTCAAAGGGCTTTACATAGAAAGAAGGCATCGATTATAAAGAGACTTTCTCTCCGGTTTCTTCGAAAGACTCTTTCAGGATTGTAATGGCATTAGTGGCGCATTTCGATCTTGAGTTACATCAGATGGATGTTAAGATAACATTTCTCAATGGTGACATTGATGACACGATCTATATGGTGCAGCCAAAAAACTTTGTATCCAGAGACCCAAAGAATATGGTTTGCAAACTTAAGAAATCCATCTATGGGCTTAAACAAGCATATCGACAATGGTATTTTAAGTTTCATCAATTGATCATCTCATTCGGTTTTGAGATAAATTTGGTTGATGATTGTATATACCATAAGTTCTGTGGGAGCAAGTATATTTTTCTGGTTTTATATGTAGATGGCATTTTGCTTGCTAGCAGCGATATAGGCTTATTGCACGACACCAAGAGATTTCTAGCCAAGAATTTTGAGATGAAAGATCTTGGTGACGCCTCTTTTGTATTAGGCATACAGATACACTGGGACCGCTCTCGGGGTATTCTTGGATTATCACAAAAGAGGTATATCGAAACAGTTCTCAAGAGATATGACATGCAAGATTGCATATAGCTCGAAACAGTTCTCAAGAGATATGACATGCAAGATTGCAAACCAAGTGATACCCCTGTGGCTAAGGGAGATAGATTTAGTCTCAATCAGTGCCCCAAAAATGATTTCGAGGAAAAGGAAATGTAGAAGATTTCTTATGCGTTAGCTGTAGAAAGTCTGATGTATACCCAGGTTTGTACGTGACCAGATATTGCGTACGTTATTGGGATGTTAGGCAGATATTTAAGCAACCCAGGATTAGGCCATTGGAAAGTAGCCAAATGAGTTTTGCGGTACTTATAGAGAACAAAAGGCTACATACTCACATATCGGAGGTCAGATCAGCTTGAGATCGTTGGGTATACTGACTCCGATTTTGCTGGATGTCAAGATAGTATGAAATCTACTTCGGGTTACATCTATCTGCTAACTGGGGGTGCTGTCTCCTCGAAGAGTGTTAAGCAGTCTCCTATAGACCTTACTAATGAAATGGTGAGTCACTTGAGTATAAGAACTACTAAAGTTCCAAGTATCAGCAACGAGAACACTGAAGCCACTGTTGGTAAGCCACGCTGCAAGGAAAGAGAAAGGCCTCTTGCCCGACTTATTCCTCTCCTCCCTATTGAAAAGAGCTAACAAAGGTCTGTGATCAGGAGCGAGTTTCAGGAGGTGCAACACTGCGCTGTCAGAAAATTATGGAACCGTTCCTCACTACACACCGCTCTGCCAAGACGTTTGAAAAGAGAACCTTGAGACCAGGTAACCCTTGGTCCATTAAAATGAAGATCATGCAGCTTATTAAAATGAAACCAGTTGTGAAACAATCCGCAAACGCCACTAGTATTTACACAACCCCCTTTCTTCTCTGAAGCATACAGAATAGAATTAAAAATCAACACCCACCAGTCAAGGGCCTTGAACCGTATTAGCAATTAAAATTAACAATCCACAAACGCCACTAGTATTTACAGAGCCCTCTTTCTTCTCTGAAGCATACAGAATAGAATTAAAAATCACCACCCACCAGTCAAGGGCCTTGAGACCTTACTAATGAAATGTGAGTCACTTGAGTATAGGAACCACTAAAGTTTCAGGTATCGGCAACGAGAACACTGAAACCACTGTTGGCAAGCCATGCTGCAAGGAAACGGAAAGGCCTCTTGCCCGACTAATTCCTCTCCTCCCGATTGAAACGAACTAACACAGGTCTATGAACAGGTGACTTTCAGGAGGTGCAACACTATACTGTCAGCTAAATTATAGAACCATTCCTCATTATACACGGCTCTGGGAAGACGTTTAAAAGAGAACCTTGAGACCAGGCAAACCCTGGTCCATTAAAATGAAGATCATGCAGCTTGTTAGAATGAAACCAGTTGTGAAACAATCCAAAAACGTCACTAGTATTTATAGAACCCTCTTTCTTCTCTGAAGCATACAAAATAGAACTAAAGGTCACCATCCACCAATCAAGGATGCTTCCTGATATGGGATTTAGATGCTCCCAAAGATGCTTCCTGATATGGGGAATAGGACTAGCGTAGACTACGGTTATCCATGACACCAAGCTGTTATTTTTAGAAACTTTGAAGTGAATAAACTGTTTGTGATTGATAACAATTTCTATTTCGAATAAGTCCTTCCATAAGATCCAAATCTCTCCAGAGAATCCAATAGCTTCAACTCTACGGGATTTGTCAAAGCCACTTCTTTTAATGAAATCATCAGCTTTGCACCCACTAATTCTAGGCCCTAGTAAAACAACCATGACTGGCTTATAATTCTTGATAAGAGAGCCAAAGGAGTGAAGGAAAATCGGTGGAGCCGCTCCCTGGACATTCCAAAACATAATTGATAAAGATATGTACGTAAAGATAAAAAGCACCTTACAGCTTCAGCCATGAGGCCTCAATCTCCAAGTGCATAGCTGATTCATCTGCAAGAGATATATCTCCATCACAAGAACCAGACTCATCATCACTTTCTCCCATATAATCACCATCCTCCCCATCATCCATGTCATCAGTGATAGTGAAAGTGCTAGTATCAGGGGATCACCGGCCAGTTTAGATGATTTATCATACCGTGCACTAGTTAATTTGTATTAAGCTTGGCCACTGGAAGAGGAAGCAGCGGAATTGTTACTGGTAAAGGCAGCAGTGGTGAACCAGATAGCAGAGTGCTGTAAAGAGGATTGAGGCTAGTTGGGATGATGGTTGGTACGGGTTGGCTAGTATGGGTTGCATGGATGTTTGTTTTGTTACGTAAGGTGCGCGGGAGTTGCATGGGAGTAAAGTCAAAAGCATCTGATTGGTTGATAGTGTTGGGATCGTGAATAGAAAAATCCGCATGTGTGACAATGTTGGGTTGGGGTTGGGATTTTGATTTTTCTTTTTAATGCATCTGTTGATTTCTAGGGACAGGTGGAATACTGGTATCACTGAAGGCTGGCGCATTATTATTCATGGTAACTGGATAAATCTTATTAATATTTTGATTTGGATCCTCCTCATTGACGCCAGCAAGAATACAAAATCGAGATTTCTTGCCAAAAGATCACCGCTGACCACGCTCAGAATCACGACCAAGCTCCCTTTCTTATCAAACTGAGTTTTCCTTTCCTGGACACCATCATCCACGGCCCAAATTTAACAGCCGTTTGTACTAACCGTCTGCTTGCCAAAGACGTTCACATGTTGATTCGGCTCCATTGAGTTAGCGTTTTCCTCTATACGATCACAGCAAGACTCCTTATTATGGCCATAGTTTCCACACTGGAAACAAATATTAGGAAGAGGCTTCTTAAGATCAATCTCAACCGTAATACGAGCAAATTTACCTATTGTTGCTGACTTGGTATTATAATCAATTCTAATAACTGATCCAATTATCTACCCAAGCATACAAAGAATTGTTTTATGATAATAGTGTAGAGCCATACCCGGCAAGCAGATCCAAGCTATAACTGAATCAATCTCCTCCTTAGAACTATCAAAGTGAGGAGTCCATGGTTGCACCGCCGTTAGATAGTAGCCCAAAATTATCCAAGGATCATGAGTCAAAGCAAACCCGGCATCACCCTCTGATTTAAAGCGGACAAGATAAAAATCACTCTCAAAGTCAAATGATAGAGAAACGAAGGGTTGAGCTCCAAATGGCTTGCAGGTGATTGCAGAGAGCTCGATACCCTATGTGACGTCCCAGTAGTTATGACAATAATTGTATGTTGCTAAGACTTGATAAGTTAGGCGTGAACGTTATACGAGAAACAGGTAGAATGTAAATTATCGGCACATTCAATTACCACATCTTCTTCATAAAAAATCAAGTCATCATCACTGCCACTCAAAATCTTCTTCAACTTTCCTTTGTGATTCCATGGGTTTATCCTCAAAGGAAATATGCTGAGGAATGTCTCCATCCTCACCTTGAGCCCTAAATTTTGCTTTCTTGGTAGATCAATCATTATTCAGTGGGGGAAAGGTTCTTCTCAAGGTTCATTCGTTTTTTCCTTGCTATTGTACAAATTGGAGGGACTCCATTTTATCTCTAAATGTGAGCAACTTTTAAAAGTAGAAAATTTAGATCTTACTACAATAAATTGATTGGTCTCAATAAAACTTGGATTCTAATTAAAAAGAGAGAGTTAAAAGTTTCTATTTCTTCATTCGGAAATAGTACTAGCTAGCTAAAGTGGTTCTGGTAATCACTACTATCCATATTGAAAGATACCTTTACCATCAGCATATTATCAGATTGATTGATCGTGATTAGGATTAATTTCAATTGAAATTTTTAAGAATATCGAAAAGATTAACATTGAGTTGTAATTAAAAATATGTTGATAATTACGAACCAAAATAGGAATTGAGTTTCGAGTGGGCCCAAGACCTAACTATGTGTTGATGATAAGCAACCTTATCAATGTTATATCCGTGGTAAACATGCATTTGGGCTATAAATATTTAGAAACTTTTATTGGATTCACGTGTATATTCAAAAGTCTGCTCTCGGGATCTGCTTTTTGAAGTTGCTTTTATTTGGTTGCCCAAAATCGAATATTTTTAGAAGAACTTCATGTGTGTATATATATATTCTAATCTAAGATTTTGGACTTCGTTAAAGTCCAAAAAAATTATTAAGTCATAATTTTGATAGTATAATATCTGAGAAAACTATTAAATTATATAGTTCAAAAGTATAATAGCACTAAATTTGTTTTGATTCCTGAATTTTTGAATTTTTAACTTGAATCATGCTGGGCAATTGCCATCAAAGTTTTCTCTCTTTAAAATGCGATTACACAGCTTTAGGGCTAGTTTGGTAATGTTGTATCTTTTAAAATTAGGGGTGGGTAAAATCGGGTTCGGATCGGATTTCGATCAACCCGATTGAGTTTCAGGTTGATCGGGTTGGGGAAAAACTGATCCAAATTAAACCCAAACCTATAATCCAATATGTTCGGATTGGATCGGATCGGATCAAAAAATTAGGTTAAGTTTGGATCAGACCAGACCTGGTTAAGGTTAGATATGGCTCGGATCGGGTTTGAGTCAAATCAAGTCAAGCCAATTTTGAGCTGTTTTCATATTTATTTTAATATATTTTCAAAATTATTTAGTTATTAGAAGATTTTTTAATGTAATTATACTCCCTTTTTACTAATTTTCAATTAAAAAAAATGAAAAGTATTAGTTTACTCTACTATTGTGAAATCAAATGAATAAAAATTAAAATTAACACGCAATCCAAACTTAATAGTCTCCATCCAAAGCACAATATCCAAATACAAATGATCTGTAAAACACAAAGCCACAAAGTTTAAACATAATTAAATAGTTTCTAAAACAAAACAAAGATTAAATATAAATACTAAATAAGCTTCCTAGGCAACTACCATTCTACCAACTTTAACTTGCCTAACTAAAATAATTATAATGTTACAATTAGACTTAAAACTTAAAACTATAACAACCATAAATATAGTTAAGATTACAATATAAAACTATATATTAAGTGTAATGCCCGAAACTTTATTTTTAGGAAAAAAAAAGAAAGAAGAAATTATGAGAGGAGAGGGCCTCTTACGTCTAGAAATTTCCTTTCCTTATTAAAATGAATTATCTAACCCATAATTAGGATTCATGGGGGGTAATTGTGGAAAAATACTTATTCTTTCCTTAATTAATAGGGTTTCCTAAAACTCTTTATAAATTCATATTTTTTCCTCTTTCATAGCCCTAAGTCCACAACGTTTTCTTCTATTTTCTCTGCTGCTCATTACTCTTTCACTCATACCCTAGGATTCAAACTTTTGCTTAGGGGAGAGAGAGAGAGAGAGTCTTAACGGTTGGTAAGTTTTACTCTCTCTATACTCTATTTGATTTCCTATCGTTGTGCTCTATTTAGGGTTTTATTGATATGGTTTTATATTGTTACAGACCATTGTGCATGATCTAGGATGTGTTTAGGGTTTGATTTATTGTTGAGCCTTGGTAATCAATCCATGATGCAAAAAATATACTAGACAATTCTGGACAACATGAATATCTCGAAATTAAAAACATATTTTATAAAAATTAGATATGTTGGGCTTATGGAATGAATTTTATTTCATAAGATTAAGACTAACTTGATCTTTTTGAAAACTAGACATGTAGGGCTTATTGAATAAATTTTGTTTCATAAGATTTGACTTTGTTTTCAATTTTATATGGATTTTCGAAACTGACACTATTGCACTGGAAAACTGAGATTCCAGCAGAATGACCAAATTCACAAAATTATTTGTACCATCAAATTTTGAATTTGAAAAATTCTGAAATTTTAAACAGAGATTAATATATGTGTCTAGTATTCATAGTTTTAATTTCATAATTTTCTAATTTATTTATAATTTTATAAAAATCTCAGAACTTGCTCTGTTTAGTTAAGGCACTGTAAAACAGTGTCGAATTTGTCAAGAAATAAATAGTTTTGAAAATGTTTTTGGTATCAGATCTCCTTGAAAATTTTACGTGAGATACTCATGGATGTCCAGAACAGTTCTGTAAAATATTACGTCATTCTGATTTTTAGATTAAGAGTTAAAATTCTGATAATCAAACTTGTACGGGTATAAATTAGAAAATCAGGTTCTTAGAATAGGTTTTTAATAGTTATATTTTGTATTTATTTAGGGTGTTGGGGGTATTTGAGGCTCTTAGAGGTAAGTAATTTCATTCCTATTGTACTGGATATGTATGATTATTTTGATATTATTATAAATATAAGTGTGTTTATACTACTTAAAAAGATTAATTGATTTTCATAACAAAATTAGTTTATGTAAATGTTTTGAAAATTATTTCTTTTTTTTTACCAAATATAATAAATGCTTTTGAATATGTAATTTATTCTGTTACATGATTACCTTTATGATTTTACCTATAAAATATTTTGCAAGCCTAAAATATTATTATGGACATTTATGAATCTGATACGAATGTTATGTGCTCATGTACGATTTAAATTATTTATGATTGTAAGGGGGCCACCTCTATAGACTATATGGGGGCCACGTCTTGAGGGCCAAAGCACTGTGAAGTACCACATATAGTGCCAAGTGCCACGTATAAGTCATTACATTTATGAATCTGATATTAATATTTTGTGCCCATGTACGATTTAAATTATTTATGATTGTATGGGGCCACCTCTCGAGGCTCAAAAAGCCTCGAAGTGCCACATACAATGCAAAGTGCCGCGTACAAATCATTACATATAAAAAAAAAAAACTAACTTGAATGTTTTGGCTCATTGTCCATAGTTATTCTGATTTTGATTTTGATCGTACAATATATATATATATATATATATATATATATATATTCTGTTTGAGTGTGCACACATTATTTTGATTCTGTTTTTGGTTGGGTCACCGGGAGTATAGGTGACACTATGTGACATGAGCTAACATTTTCTTTTCTGCGTCTGTGTTATACGATTTGCTTTCATAATTAGCTATGCGTTGATATTCTTAATTATTATGAATTTATGTTATCTTATTATAATATATTGTTTTATGAAATTTATAAATTATAATATATGTTTTAATAAAAAGAGAGCTTGCAATATTTTTGGTACTCGATAACCTCAGTGTGTTGGGAATGATTTTATTTACCGAGTTGACGACTAACCTCTCGTCATTACTTTTTGCAGATTAAATACCTTGTTGAGAGGCGTACTTATCATTGGAGTTAGAGATTTGATTCCTTTTGCTAGTTGAATAAGAGAAGAAAAACTCATGTTTTTTTTCAAGTTTATTTATTCTATGAACTTGTAATTAGGTAGTTCTAAGACTTTTGTTATATTTATGTCTTCAAGAAAGATTTCTTAGTGTTAGACGCATAGATTCTTAGTATTATTTAATAAAAAGTTTGAGGTAGTCAGTTTGAGATTTTTGTGTAACGATTTTGATCTGAAAGTAACCTCCTTCATCACATGCTTCCAACGTGTTAGATTTAGGGTGTTACATTAAGAGATACCTTTCAAATATAAATAGAACCAATGTCAATGCTCGCTGTTGAAACGGTGAAGCTTGTGATCTTACAAACTCTTTAAAATGGAAAAAAAAAAAATTGAAGTTAGTAAGTAGCTTAAGTACATGTGGATGTTACTTATAAAGTTATAATACATTTTAAATATATTATGTACCTAATGTATGAGAAAACCGTTACCTTCTTGTAGCTCCGTATGAAACATTTGCTCCTTAATCTCTTCCTACAGGTTGTAGATGGGATTGGGAAAAATTTTAGATTGCAACCAATTTTTGGTACATATCAATGCCTCAATCATGGAATGACACAAAGAACTCCTATATTTATCAATAACACAACCTCCGGTGCTAAAGGCAGACTTAGACACCTCTGTGGATACTGAAACAATAAGGATATCCCTTGCAATTTTCTCTAATATTGGATACTTCAATCCATTAACCTTCCAACAAAAACAAAACATTGAGTTTGAGATTATTAGGATCTTCAATTGTGTCAAGTAAGTATCTTTCCACCTCAGATGCTACTTTCTTGTCTCATTCTAAACAAAAACCTTTTTGGTATATCCAAGAAAAGGGCGAACAACTCTAAGAGTGTTATCACCTTCACCACTAGCAACCTCCTCCAAACTAACCTCAATTGTAATAGGTGGAGAAGAACTTATACCACCATAACTGCCAGTAAGAACACTTTCACTACACAGTGAAGGTGTAGAGCATAATGTACTAACGTAACATTTACTTTTCAGATTGGAGTGGGAATCTTGGGATTGAGAATGTGGCGTGGGAGTGGGAGTGGGAATAGGGTGTTCCGAGTGTGGATTGTCAATTAGAATCTTAATTTTTTATTTACTTTATCTTAGATTGAGAGTAAATTATTTTAAATTACAGTTTTACCTTTGTGTAAAGAATTTGTAGTTTTTAATTAAAAAACGAATAAGAAAATATATTTGTACAATTACCTATTTATTTTATTATTAATTTTAATTGTATAAAATAATAATAATTGTTAATATTTTTTATGATGTAAAATAAATATTTTTATGAATTTTATGTTAATTATTTACAACTAAAAATTATTGATTATATTCATCTATAAAAACAAAAGAAAAAATTTAAAATGTTGGATTATATTATTGTATAGTGCCATGGAGAGACCATTGCTAGCCTTCATCAAGGAAATAAAATATTTGTGTAGATTTCTTACAACTTTGAACTCTCCATCCTGTAGATTTTTTATTTATATTTTTTTTCAAATTTTATGTGCATACACAACTTGTTCTAATTAAGAACATATCAAAGCACAGTGTAGCCATCAGTTTTGAGCCCTGGAGCTATAGGCCATTTTGCCAATGGGCAATAATTAGTGGAATCAAGTCCCCACCACTGTGGACCAAAAATATCATGAGACTGCAGCGTAAAATAAATCAGTATAGCCATGAAAGCAAAATTAAATATAATAGTTCATTTCAAGGAAATAATTTTTAAGGCCAAAATATATTACAAAGGACCACAAGTCCAAAGTTTCAAAATAATATTATATAAGAACACATTTCTAAAATTAAAGTTTCAAAATGCTGTGTTTACTTGACAAAATACAATCCAAATTTCTAAAATGATAGAAGGACTACATTTCAGGAATCACGACCAATCTTTCGAAGGATATACTCATTTTTCAACTCATTAGGCAAGTTGAAGAACACATGTAGCATATTATGCTTGGTTGCCATAATATCAATCGCATCTACTATTTCTTGCTCGCTTAAGCCATCAATCTTATGTATTTCATCATAAAACTTAGATTGCAAATCAGATAATTCCTTGTCAGCAGTAATAATTACGTTAATCAACCCATCTAGCTTGTGTAGGATGGCTGAAATAGACTTTGCCATTGTCCCCATATTTGAGCACATATTTTCAAATATCTTGTCTTTGGTTCTTCTTTTGTCCTTGGGCTGGCTAGAATTACTTGGAACACTTTCATTTTCATTAGCAGGTGCATGTGATTATGGAGTGTGTGACATATTATCAACAATATTTTCCATAAAAGTCTCATGAATGGAATCATTTCCCAAGCTCAAATTAATATTGTCTTCATGACGTACCTTTTCTTCATCATCATCAGCATTGTCAGCATTTGCTCCATTAGCTCTATCACGTCCAAAGATCTCACTCAATGTGTAATAATGAGGAAATAGTTCCAGAAATGACCCACTTACATCCTTTCCTTTCTGTTAGGAAAAAAAACAATTTAGAAAAATAAAATCAATTTAATCAGATAATAATATAAAGAAAAATTACTCTACTCCTAGTAAAGATTCAAGATCAGATTTTATGAGATTAGATAATTAATTAGTACCAAGAAACAAGATCAACACAGCAAAAGAATCAAGCCTAGAAATAGAGTCAAGAATAGAGCATAAACAACCAAAATTTGATGAACAAGAAGAGGGCATTATGCTTTTCCTTCATCTAAGTAAACCAAATAGATAGAGGACATTATAGACTTCAAAACCAAATATGATCCACTCTCTAACTCTCAGTATATCATGATATACAACCATATAAAAAAGTGTTAGAAAAATAAAATCAAGTGAATCAGGTAATAATATAAAGAATAAAGTTAGGTACTTTACCTTAACATACTCATCATAAACACTTTTATCACATACTACCATTGACTTCTCTAAATCCCATCCAAACCCATTTAGAGATAACTTGTCAGCCATAGCATTATTTTTTAGTTTGAAATACTTCACTCTAGATTTAATGTGGGGAGATGCTTTCAACTCACATCCTGAAATTTTGAGCTCCAACATACTTTCAAGTTGGTTCAAATACCCAATTTTGAACCCACAATCTACCCACCACATTGGATTTTGACTTAATTCATACGACGAATCAACCAACTCATTATCTTGGGCTGTTGTCTAGTAATGCTTGGCCATCCCACAAACTCTTTGACTCATTCTATTTACAAGGAAATAAAATTTTTATAGATAAATATAATGTCAACTACAGTGAATTGCATAATTATTTTCAACATATAAAATAAATACATTGTCAACTAAAACAATCACAATATCATTGAAAGAACACAACAAACAAATACATTGTCAAATGTTATTGCAATTGATTATACAAACTACAATGACAGTAAACAAAAAGTTCTCATGTAGATTCAACTATCATTCCTTATTTTCCACATCTCCTAAGCTAAATTATCTCGCCAAACAGACCACTCATTTGAAGGCTCAACTGACTTAATAAATGTGCTTCGTCAACATTTTCCCCCATGTCATTATCTATTTCTTCTTCCATAACATCTGCAGACATTTCCCTTATGAAATTATGCAGCATATAACAAACAGATATTCTACGCCGTTGCGCTATAATATCATAAAAGTCGAGACTTCTTAGTATAGCTCATCTCTTCTTCGATATCCCAAAACATCATTCAATCACATTACGAGCACTTGAGTGTCTCATATTAAAGAACTCTTCTGGCATATGAGGTTGGTGTCCACCACGAAAGTCACTCAAATGGTAACGCTCTCCTCTATATGGCGAAAGAAAACCCATTCATTGGTATATTCAGCATCAACCAAGTAATAGTAACCTATTAAGAGAATAAGATACCATCATATAAAAAAATCATTCGCGAAGTAATATATTCTTACAGGCTAAAGAAAATTTTGGTCAAATTTATTACCATGAGGGACTTTTAACCCATTTCTTCTAGTTAAGACATCTTTTAGCACATGCATATCGTGATTTGAACCTTCCCATCTCGATAAAACATATATGAGTTGCATATCTTGTGAACAAACTCCTAAAACATTTATTGCAATCTCATTTTTCCTAGTTATATATCTTAGTTTATCGGCCTCCAGAACATGAACCTTTATATAAGTGCCTTCTAAAGCTCCTAAGCAATTCTACAATAAACCATTAACAAAGAATTAATGAGTCAATGTACGAAAGTGTCTTAGAGAAGATATGGATTGAAAGAAATATTATGCTTACCTTAAACCCCTTCCATTTTGAGTCCGTTGAGTCCTCTGTAATTGTCTCGGGTTTCTTCCAAAATTCCTTTTGACATCTAATCATTGCCTTTAAACACTCATGGAAACATTTACTAATTGTTCTTTCAAATCTTTTGAAGTTAAAACCAATAACTCGATCTTTGACATGATGTGCTAAAATACAAAAACATTGCAACCATCTCCCTTGGAGACACCCTTCTACTTATAACCAAACTTCTTTTCTCACAAAGAAACTTACATAATTTGAAAAATGTTTGTCTATCCATTCTTAATTATGACAAATGTTTTATATCACTTTCAAACACCAGGCCATGCAAATGGGACAATTGTTGGTAAACTCTATACACTAAATTTGGACTTTCCAACCTCCGTTCATAAGATAAGTAAACGTAGGAACACATAGCAGCACGCACAACCATAATTATTTTCAACATGACAACTAATTCTTGTATAACTACCAAGACTTTTTGCTTTCTTGCTAACAAGCTAGCCATCCTATAGCTTAACAAAACAGAAAACTAGATAAATAAAGTTATAGGCAAAGGAAAATATATTTTTAATTCTTTATAATAGAACCTCAACTAAGTGGGTTGGGAAAATATATTAACCAACTCATTAATTATATAAAATAAGCCAAAAACAGTAAGAGGAAATGATTCTGCTCAGTGTTGTTGTATTCTAAAAAATATCATCAAGTCACTGGTGGTGTATCCCTATTATAATGATAATTGACTGGTGCCCTTCGTATACATCAATTTTAGAAAATTATTATATAAGTAAAATTACAAACTTTGTAATATTCATATTTTTAGATTTGAAAGAGGAAGAATGGTATTATTAGTAAGAATGGTTTTTTATTAGACTAAACAATGAATACATGCAAAGTTAAATGGCATCATTGGCAACTTTTCAACACATATGCAAACATGTGCTTGCACATCTAAAGTATATTTAACATTCCAAAGATTACAGTCTATGTGACAACAAATATTGTTTAGTTAAGTTAACTTACAAATACATAAATATAACACTGTGATTATCATGACTTATCTTTCCTAGCATCATAAGTCAAACATGTGTATGAAGGGTCAAAATCCAATCATCATCTTCGAATAAAAATTGAAAAAAGTTTATCTTCCAATATGAATAAAAATTATAACTTATTGAGTTGCCTATGTTGGCAACTAATAAAAAGTCTAAAATAGAAGCAAATATAAAGCCTAAGGAAAACTTCAACTACTGCGAAAGAAAACTTCTTCTCTTTTTTTCACTTATTGACAGAGAAAATAAATTACTATGATTACAATGCCACCTCATTAAACTCAGTTTTTCAACCAAACCCGGTTTGATCGGACAATTTAATAAGCAAATCTAAGCCAACCTATCAAAATTATAGGACCTAATTCATCGTTTGATCATTTTTAATACACAATTTATGCTAAGTTCTATACAAAATCTAAAATTCTATAACTGAAACAAATAACACTACCAAAAGTTAATCAATGTCATTGATTAATGATAGATCGTTGCGTGTATGACTTAACAAAAACCAGATCAACGACATGAATGTTACTAATATTTAATTTTCAAAAATAAAATTAGAATAGAAAACACTACCTTGGTTGATTCAAAATCGAAACGGGTTTGAGGCTGAAGAAAGCAAAGAATGTTGGGATTATGTGCTCTTTAAAGCATACTGATTTATTATTTTCTTATTAATAAAACATTTAAGAGATTTTCATATATCTTAATTGCATAAATATTTTGAATCAAGTCTATTTAATCATTTATATGTATTTTATGTGATCATCATATGGTTTCACATAAGACACAAATACATGTTTTCTTATGATTAAATAAATTAAGTTCGCAGTTGATAAATAGAGTTGGACGCTCTATGTATGTTTAGGCTGTAGTAAATTCATTGAATGATTTGTCTTAATCATGTATGAATTTACTGATGTAGTTTGACTACATTGAACGGGATCTCATGTGAGATTTAATTAACATTGAAATAACTTTCAGACTTATTAAATCTAATACGTATTGATTTTATTACAATCTCAATCTTGAGTTAATTATAGTTTCATGTTTGTGATTGTCATTTCATTTGAGTTACCAATGGGCACGACATACATTTATAGTTAAGATTACCCAGTATTTTGGTAGAAGCAATTATGAGCAGTGAGATTATAGATTAACAATATAGAATTTGTACAACACATCTCTTACTTGATCATAGAATTTTATGGCCAGAGTGTATCAACATAATTAGTATGCTGAAAATGATCATTAGAAAAAGCCAGTAAATATTAAGGAACAAGATGTAATTAAATTTTTGGACGGTTGAGATATCAATTTAATTAACGATGTGGTACAAATGATTGTTCAGAAAAGAAATAAATGTGACATGGGTCGAATTATTATTTGAGAACACTATCCTAGATAACATATAATTATGGAGGTCAGTTCCAATCTTTTAGTGGAGTAGATTTGGAATTAAATAATTAAGCTAGTTTAATTACAGACCTAATTATTGTTGCCACTATTGTATGTACTCATATGATCCCTGGGTTAGCTCATTTAATTAATTACACCACTATTGAGTTTATAAGCAAGATAACTAACAATTTGGGTTAAAAGCCTAAATATACTATTTAGTGGAAGGCTCCATTTAATATGCTTGTGCATAAGGGGCCTTGTATTATTTTACAAGATGAGCCCCTATAACAAGAACAAGTAAACGCCACTTTTGTTTTTTCATCTTATTTTTAATTTAAATCAAATATTTTGATTTAAAAGAATTAAAAAGGTGAGATAAAAAAAAAAGAGCCTAGGTTTCCACCAATAGGAATATAAAAAAACTTGTTTCTCTAGAAATAGTGAGAGAAGCCACAATATACAGATTAGAAAAAAAATAGAGTTTTTCTCGAAAGAAAAAGTTTTCTCTTGCTAGTTGCTTACAATAGTGATAAAGGCGCCCACACATTAAGTGCAAATCAAACTTGAGTCATAACCTGGAAGATTGTTGGTGAAGGATCGTGATCAAATAATCTTGGTAGGCTAGATCGTGATTTGAGAGCCTATATTACTTCTACGTAAAAGCAAAGATATAATTTCTAGATTATGATAATTTTATATATTGTATGAGAATTGCTATCCAAATATTTTCTGCTGCAAAACTATTTTTGAATCAAACAAAAAGAACTCAACAGTGTGGGGAAATCGACTAGTGATTTTAAGATTTCAAGAAATAGATTTTGGGATTTCATAGGTTAGGGTTGATAAACTTTGAATTTGATTTTATTAGGCCTTTTTATTTATGATAAAATTGTAATATTTTAGATTACTTAAGGGCATTATTAGTATTCAGAGGAGTGGGAGTGGGAATCCCACTCTCTGCTCCAAAAAGGGGTGGGGCTCACAGAGTGAGATTCCCACTCCCCCCTTAAATCATGTAAGTAAACACTAGAGTAGGAGGAATCCACACTCTTCACTTGCACTCCAATAAGTAAATACTATATTATGCAGTATAGATGGTATTGGCCAAAATTTTACATTGCAACTAATTTTTGGTACATTTTAATGCCTTAATCATGGAAGGAGTCAAAGAGCTATATTTATCAATAACACAACCTGCAGTGCTAAAGGCAGACTCAGACGCCACTATGGATATTAGAACAACAAAGACATCCCTTGTAATTTTCTCTAATATTGGATACTTCGATCCATTAACCTTCCAATAAAAACAAAATATTGAGTTTGAGATTCCTAGGATCTTTAATTGCATCAAGTAAGTATCTTTCCATCTCAAATGCTACTTTCTTGCCTCATTCTGAACAAAAACCTTTTTGGTGTATTTAAGGAAAGGGTGAACAACTCTGAGAGTGTTATCACCTTCACAACCAGCAACCTGCTCCAAACTAACCTCAATTGTAATAGGTGGAGAAAAACTTGTACCATCATAACTACTAGTAGGAACACTTTCACTATACAGCGATGGTGTGGAGCATAATGACTAAATGTATTATAAAGCTTATTCAATAAGTCTTTCAGTGCTATGGTCATTTCTTCAATCTTGGAACTATAATTAGCAAAAATGATCTCAAAAATATGTTTAGCAAGGTCCATTTTAGCTCATGGATCAAGAATAGAGGCAATAATCAACATTTTGCTTATTATTCCCATTGAGTACCAATATTAATTAAATTTATTACTCATACTATAAGTCATACAAATAACTGAAGGATCTATATTTGTTTCCAATACAATCAATGAACTCTCACTTAAGCCAATAGTATCATAACAAATATTAGAAGTCACACTCAAAGTGGTACAAAACAATAATGTGGTGTCATAAAATACCTTCAACAATCTCATAATTCGTTCAGTACTCTCATAGTTTTCAGGTCTAGGCAAGCCCACCCTTATATTTTTATTTTTTTACTCGAGAAAGTATGCATTATAAGGTTTATCCACTTTTACCATCCTATCAAATACCGCATGAAACTTCAATGCAGTCATCAACATCAAATATGTGAAATTTCACCTAATAGGATAATCCAAAACCATGATTTCGTTCGGACCTTTCACTTACTAGAGATATTATTTAAATATCTGCAGGTAGACAATCATAGCATTCCAAATAGTGGCAACACTAGCATGCAACTCACTCGACCCTGAAACAACAATAAAATTCAAAAGATGTGCACAACAACACACATGCATATACTTTTTCCCAACATAAGTGCATCATCATTCTACCAAGCAAGTAATCGTCTATTCATAACTTATAGTAACATCATTTGTAGAGGAATTATCAACAGTTATTGCAAACAGCCTCTCTATTCCCCAGTCCTATAAATAAGCCTCAATGTTTTTGCCGATTGTTTTTCCTTTATAATCTTCAATCACATTAAAACTAGTAATCCTTCTATTTAAATGCCAATCATAATATCAATAAAACGAGTTGTAATTACCATGTAACTCATGTTTTGAATGAAAGTCTATATATCAATTCTAAAAGACATTCATTGTTTGTTCTTACAAATCAAACTCTTCAACATTGTTTTTTCTTCCAAAAAGAAATCTATAACATCTCTACTAATAGTTCTTCAAGATAGCATAATGAACTGCGGAACAACTACACTGCATAAATGCCTAAACCTTTTGTTCTCCACAAAATTAAGTGGTAACTCACCCATAATAATCATTCCAATGATTGCTCTTTTACAATCGTTTTGACTCTATCCTTTAGCCAAAACTATGTTACCTGCATTTCTTTCACCACCCTCAGTTGTCAACTTTTATTGATTTTCATCTTATTGTTCTCGAAATGTCTTTTATTTGTTACAGACATTTATATACTTTCTCATATTGGTAATCCCGTCATGCCTTGAATGGCATTCATATTCTTTACCACAATAGTTGCATTTGCCTTTGTTTGGATTGTCCTTAAGTAAAGTATAATGATTCCACATTATAGATCTTTTCTTCTTTTGAGGTTATTAAATTTAATAAGTTATTTGGATTGTGAAAAAAAGGAGAAAGAAAAGGAAAAGGAAAATCATTAAAAAGATTTTGGGCAAACCTAGATTTTTATGGAAAATTCATATCAATACATTTTGAGCTATCTTAGCTCTATTTATAGTTGCATTCTACTGATAACTAAGCATTCTACTGATAACTAACTATGATTCTGATAACTATAATACTAGTTAGCTAATTTTTTTAACCAATCACAATAACATAGTTGGCTATTTAGTTATAACAAGTTAGCACCCATAACAAACTCAACCAGCTCAGTAGTGGCAACACATGTCACCAGTATACACAACAAACTTAGTAAACCAACTCAGTATAATAATAATTTCTTTACTCTTAACATCCCCCCTTAAGCTCAACCCAATAATGTGAGGTTGAGGTTGTCTCGCAAGTAATGAAAGGGTGATGAGCTAAAGCTTTGGTAAGAATATCAACTGTGTTATTGGAGTTGGGAACATAGCTAACTTCGAGATTGTAATTAGCAACCTTTTCTCTCAAAAAATGAACATCAAGCTCTATATGTTTAATTTTAGAGTGAAACTTAGGATTGCTAATCAAGACAGCTGCACTTTAGTTATCACATCGGATCATAGGAGTAGAATAAAGAGAGACACTAATCTCTATTAGTAAGGACATAATCCATAAAACGTTAGAAGTAGCCATTGTCTAAGCTTTGTATCTGACTCAGTGCTTAATCTAGAAACCACTGCCTGCTTCTTTGAACATCAAGAAACCAAGTTGAGGCAAAGTAAACAAAATAAGTTTCTATGGACCTTATATTATCCCTATCACTAGCCCAATATGCATCATTAACTCAGTCAATTTGTGAAGGACCATGATTAGAAAACTGCAAGCCTATATGTAGTACTCTTAAGATATTTGAGCATTCTTTTGCAAGCTTGCTGGTGATTAATGGTTGGAGCTGCAAAAAATTAATTGAGCTTACTCATTAGAAAAGCTATCTAAGGCCCGGTCAATGTGGCATATTGTAAAGCACCAATTGTACTTATGTACAAAGTTACATCAATAAAAAGCTCACTATTAGCTTTGGTAAGAGATATGCCTCCAGCCAGTTGGATTAAGCAAAGGGTACAATCCTGCATCTGAGCTTTACTAAGAAGATTAGCTATATACTTTGCTTGAGAAAGATGCTAGTATGCTCTGGTTTAGTAACTTAAAAACCAAGGAAATAATTCAACTCTCCAAGTTCCTTTAGAGCAAAAGGGGTATGTAAATTTATGATAATTTACTAAATCTGTTGGGGATTGAGCCTATCATAATAATATTATCAAATAAACTAGCACAAGCAAGATATGGCTTTGAACTTGTTGAAAAATGAGAGGCGTACTAGACTTTGAATTTTGAAAACCCATTGATCTGTTAACACCATTTCAAGTCTATCAAATGAGGCTCTAAGAGCTTGCTTAAGGCCATGCAAAGCTTTTTGAAGTTTCAAATAGGATTAGATTTTGATTAATCCACAAAACCTTCTGGTTGTTGCATAAAAACCTATTCAGTAAGATGGTTATAGAGGAAAGCAATGTGGAAGTCAACCAGCTTTAATGACCAGTGATTTAAAACAGCAAAGCTAAGAATAACTTTGACAATAGAGGCTTTAACCATTAGACTAAGGTCTCATTGTAATTGACCTTGAGTTTAATAAAAGTCTTTGACCACTAGCCTAGCCTTATACCTTGAAATACTGCCATGAAAGTTGTATTATATTTTGTAGAATTATTTGTTACCTACTACCTTAATTGAATGTGAAGGTTGAACAATAATCCAAGTCTGATTATAAATTAGACCCTGATATTCTTCTTTCATAGCTTGAAACCACTTAGGATCATTTAGTGCTGCTAAAATTGAATTATGTTCTATTGATATGGAATCACATTTAATCGATAGGCTCTTTTAGGTTTGAATATTCCTAACTCAGACCTAGTAACCATGGTATGGCCAACAGTAGGTTGAGGTGATGGGGATAAGTGATGAATGGGTGATTGCTAACTTGCTGGCTAGGTATATGAGATCATGTTTGTTGTTCTGGTGAAGTTAAAGGTATGGGAACTAGATTTAAAAGAAATCATTTGCTGGAGCTAAAGATTGAGAGGGAGATATATCAAGTTATGCAGTAGTTTGAGATAGGAAAAAAGTGATAAAAGAATTGACAGAATGATTACTAACTTGAAAAGAAAAAGGACTAGAAACTATAGAGAAATTGACCCCTGACTTAAAAGGAAATGAGGTTTCATAAAAAATGACATGATTACTAACATACACCCCTCTTGAAGAATGAAGATACTAATAGCCTTTGTGAAGTGAACTATAATTCAAAAAGATTCACCTCCCACTTCGAAATTCAAGCTTATAATGATTATAGGGTTTGAGATGAAGGTAACATGAATAGCCAAAAGCTCTCATTGTGGTATAGTCAGGAAGTTTATCGAAAAGCTTCTCAAATGATAATTTACTGTTTAGGACAAGTGTAGGGAGTCTACTGATGAGATAGGTGGCAGTATGAAAGGCATTCCACTAGAACCTGAGGGGTAAATAAGCTTGAGCTAAAAAATTCAGACTCGTTTCAACAGTGTGCCTGTGTTATCTCTTTGTTCTACCATCTTAGTGATGAATATAAAGGCATGGATATCTAAAATGAATGCGTTGTTCAGATAGATATGACACAAATGACCCAAACTTACCTCCCCAATTGGTTTGTAGGCATTTAATCTTTTCATTCAGACTATTCTCAATCATATTTTTAAAACTAATGAACATTGATAAGGTTTCAGACTTGGTGATAAAAGGGTAGATCAAACTAAATCTAGTGTAATCGTCCAGAATGGATAAATAATTAGAATATCCTTGATAAGAAGAAATGAGAGTTGGTTCCCAAAGATTAGCATGAAATATTTCATGATGCTGAGTGGTGGAGGTTAGAGGGAAAATGCTGCATATGGCATTTACCAAATTGATAAGCATCACAAAACTTAGGCTAAACATTTTTGTCAATAACAAAGGTTGAATCTAAACTCTTCATGATCTATTTTACAACATGAATAGTTGGATGTCCTATTCTCTTATGCAGTAAATTAAAATTAACAAATTTGTTATATAAAACAACCAGAGCCATTGAATCATTCTTATTAAAAGAAGTTTGTTTACAGATGTTTGGGAATGAAATATAACACCAAAAGCACTCAATTAAGTAAACATTGATATTGGACTTTTTGACACTGGATTTATTGAATCAAAAACTAACTTAGACAAACCAAACATTGAAGCATCAAGACTGGAATCATCACAGACAGTATTTGAGCTTGGAACTTGATATAATCCTCTTCTAGCAATCCCGTTGAGCAATGTGATCCTTGAGTTCTTGGTCTTCCCAAAACAAACATTATCATAAAATTCAACAAGAACATTATTGTCAGCAAGCAATTTGGAGATACTAATAAGATTTTTGGTAATTGTAGGGACATGCAGAACATGATTCAAATAAATACGTGTTGCAGTTAAGGTTTTAATGATAGTGTAACCAATATTATGAATAAACAACGTATTATTTCCTGAATGCAATTTTTCAGTGCCATGATAATCTGAATATTGACAAAAGATATATCCATCCTGAGTAACATGATTAGTTGCAACAGAATTAAGGATACCAGGTTGGATTAGCAACACATTATAGTTGGCCAATTGTACAGAGGAAGAAATATTATGAGGAATTTCACCATTGCCACACTACTATAGTTGGCCAATTGTGTCGGGGGAGAAATATTATAAGGAATTTCAACATTGCCAACATATATAGTAGTTGATATAGCCCCAAGAGAAACACCATTGTAGCTGCCATTCATCCCTGAAACTTAGAGACACCTTGAGGATGCATGAAGGTTGGATTCTGATATACAACATTGCCATGGAAAAGTCCATTCTATCTAGGATAATTAGGTGCAAAACCAGATCCAAAACTAGCACTAGCACCATTATATCCAAAGCCTCTGCAAAAATATTTTAACTATTTATGGCAAATCCTCTATAATTCTGACCTCTTCTTTTAAGCTAATCCACTAAATCCTTTGTTTCTAGGAACAAAGTCTTGATTAAACCTATTCCTGCACTTATATGCTCTATGACTTGGAATGAAACAAATCAAATAGACAAGTTCCTTTTTAGAACCAAAACCAGCACTATGATGTTCTTATTACCGGCATAGATACAAAAGTTTCCAGAATTAGCATTTTTTGGAATAAGATATCAAGTTTTACTATAGCTTTATCCTTTTTGAGCAAAATTAATAGCCACATCATGTAATACCTAAGTTTAAAGTTTTCATTTGCTCATTTCCAATCTAATTTCATGACTAAGCATATTAAAGGCACTTCTTCAACAATAAGTTGTTCCTTTTCAAGTCTAGTAAGTATATTTGTGACTAAAGAATTCATAGTTATCATTCAATCCAGTAAGTGAATGCATGATTAGTTCATTTGAAGGAAGTGAATTGCCTCTGATAGCCAAGTTGTCAACAATTTTCTTCATTTTATTAAAATAATCACTTATGGAGAGTGAACTTTTCATTGTGGACCGAATTTGCATCTTTAAAGGCATATACCATGCTTTAGATTGTGACATGAAAATCTTAGTAAGCATCTTCCATGGTTCAAGAGAGTTTTCACAGTGAATTACCATGATCAACACATTATCCACCATCAATGAGAGCATCCAGCTCTGCAGAAGTTTATCAATCTTCATTCATGTGAATTAATCTAGATTTTCTTGTCTCTACGAAGCTTGAGCTCGAATTCTACCCAATTCTTCTGTGGATTCAGTAAGTTAACGATTTGGACACTCATTGTCACCACTAATGAATCCTTCAAGTCCGTTAACTATGATAAATGCTCAAACTTAAGTTTTCTGCATAAGATAGTTTGATCGATCAAGCTTGACAAGTTGAACAAGGTTGAGAGAGACTGACGAATAAGTTGTGTTTTATTTGAGCCTGACATAGTTGATGGGTGTAATACTATATTAGATTTAACAATTTGTTTGGATTGTGAGAAAAGGAGAAAGAAAATGCGAAAGAAAATGATTAAGAAGATTCTAGATGAATCTAGATTTTTATTGAAAATTCAGATCAACCCATTATGAGCCATCTAAACTCTATTTATAGTTGCATTCTACTGATAACTAACTATAGTTCTCATAATTGTAACACTAGCTATCTAGTTCTTTTAACCAGTCATATTAAACCAGCTGGCTCTTTAGTTACAACAAGTCAGCACACATAACAAGCTCAGCGAGCTCAGCAACCGCAGCACACGTCAGAGTATACACAACAAACTCAGCAAACCAACTTAGCATAATCATAATATCTTTACTCTTAACAGTAGTCTTTTCCGCTTTGCCTTTTGCTTTCCTTTTTGATTTCCTTCCATTTATACACTTTGTTCCTCATCATCACTTGTTGAATTCGATCTTGAGAGTCCAGTTATCTAAAAATACAAAAAATAATTAGTAATTATTAATTCAAAAATCAAAACGTAAAACTATTATTAACATAATAAAATGTTCTCTAATTAATAAAGGCAAAAAGTTTTACCATAATATTATTGGTTCTCCATCAAGCAAACAAGCACAGCTAGCTCAGCAACCGCAACACACGTCACCAGCATACACAACAAACTCAGCATAATCATAATATCTTTACTCTTAACAGCTGTCTTTTCCGCTTTGCCTTTTCCTTTCCTTTTTCATTTCCTTCCATTTATACACTTTGCTCTTCATCATTACTTGTTGAATTCAATCTTGAGTGTCTAGTCATCTAAACATAAAAAAAAATAATTAGTAATCATTAATTCAAAAATCAAAACATAAAACTATTGTTAACATAATAAAGTGTTCTCTAATTAATAAAAGCAAAAAATTTTACCATAATATTATTGATTCTCCATCAAGCATTTAGCCTAATTAGTATTATAAATCAATTCAAACATTTATTAATTTAATTTTATGAAACTTGTTTAATTCGACATTTCCCTCCTAATATTTCTATATGATTAGATGTATATATGAAAATTGTTCATACTTCATAAAGAAAACCAAGAAGTTAATGATTAATTAATTCATGATATCCTTTGCCCATAACATTATTTGCAGATCCATATCTTTTTATAAAGTCCTAAATTTCATGCCCACATTACATGCAATTATATGCTAAACATAAAGTAATTGAATTAGTTGATTTTTGTTGAAACTAATACACACATTATATATAGCAGAATATTTGATTTTAACGTTTAATGGTCTTAGTCTACTCTATTCATACAAAAAAAAAACAAAAAAACAAAACAAAACAAAAGAAAAAATTCAATTCACACTTTTGATTTAAGCTTACAAGGATTTAATCAATCGAACTCTAAATTTTTAATACACGAATTTTTCTGATTTTATTATTAATAATACATACTATTAACAATCAACATATCGTATATACCATCAAAATTTAGGTTAGAGCTTGGAGGAACTTGGTAATGGTGGAGCAGTAGATCCTGTCGGCAGTGGCTGTGAGTTGCATCGATGACTACGGGCTGCGACTACGTCTCAGTGTCTGCATCTATCGTGCTATTTTTGGTGAGTGTTCATGGCCGCCACTGCGTGTGCGACTGTATGTGGTGTGTTGTCGCTATGTTGTGTCATGTGTGAAGTGTTGTGTTGCTACTGTGATGTTTGATTGTTTGTAACTTTGTTAAATTAGGTTTTGTTTTGTTTTTTATTTTTTTATTTTTTTGTGACAAGAGGCCAACCCAATCAGATTTTTGGATCCAATCACAATCTGATCGTGTTGAATAAATTACCACCTAATCGGATTAGGATTTGCCCAATCCGATCCTAACCCAATTTTTTCGGGCCAGGTCAAGTAGGATCAAGTTTTTTGCCCACCCCTATTTAAAACAATTACTATTAGTTGTATTGCATAAATAATCAACTGTGAAAAGAATAAGTTAAATGTTTGGTAAAATTTATTTTTAAGAATGCTGTGAATTTTAAAAGTGGTCGTATATATTTGGTAAATATTACTGTTAAACTGCTGTAAAAATATAAATGAGTAAATTGAATATAATGTTGATAAACATATATATAAAATATTTTTAATGTGTACATATAATAATTAATAACTAAAATAAATATTTTATATATCTCAATATAATTGGCAATAATAATAATATCTTTAAAGTTAATGATTTTATTTCATAATTAATAAGGATAATTTTAGATTTTTATAAAATATATGAGGATATATATTGAATTGTATTAAGTATAAAAGTGATTCTCAAAATTAGATTTTAGAAAGCTATTCCTTCCCTGTTTTTCAAAATCTGCTAGAGAATGAGGTGATTTTGTCAAAGATAATTTCTAAAAAAATTTACCAAGTAATAAAATTAGCTTTTAACTTTTCAAAATCACTTTTGACTCTACCAAAAACAATCTCAAATGGGCCCTTAACAATTTTTTTCAGTTTTTAAATAATATATAATCTCTACGATGTGGGGCCATATGTTTGGGACTCAATTGTTTGACCAAAATATAAAGTCATTATTGGATCGAATCCAACGGCCAAAAATGCTCTCTCGTAAACTATAATCTAAGATCTTGGAATGGATACTTGCATCCGCACTTTAATAAAATGTGGAAACACTGTTATGCTATATGGTGTATTGGTGTAATAGTGTAATAATAATATACGCATTACACTATTATGTTATATATATAGAGTACTTATCTAGAAGTCTTTATTGGAATATGTGTGTGTGTGTACATATATAGAGTACTGATCTAATCCATCATCTTAAACTTTGTTAAAGTCCACGAAAGATATAAAGCTATATAATTTAATAATATAATAACATTATAACGTAAGAGTTGAGCGCAGAAGGATTATTAAATATACATGTGAATCCAACGAAAGCTTGTAAACATTTATAGCCCAAATGCATGTGTACCGTGAATATAACATTGGCAATATTACTTATCATCAACATGAGTCTTGAGATAGAGGCCCATAATTTAATCCCATGTTTGGGCCCAGTGACCAGGGGTTTGGAGAAAAAAGGCCCAAGTCCATGCCTCATATAAAGGCCTGGCCTTAACCCTTGCGGGCCCGATCAGACAAGTCCCTGGCTTGGGCTTCTAAGCATTTTTGTCAAGCTTAGTGGATTCCAATTGGAGTAATTGGATTTAAGTAATGACTTAAAATCTACAAATGGTTAGTCCTATTGTACGTAGATTTTAAGATAAAAAACAATAGGCTATTATATTCAAATTCAATATATATAGTAAAAGTTATTTACATATCTAAGGTTTGCTTAAATAGCTACATAGACTCTTTTAATTTTATAAATAGTCACACAGACCTCTTTATTATTATTATTATATCTTTGATTATTGTTAGAACATTTATAACAAATACAAATATAATTCTAAGATAAAAATAATAAATATAATAGCATATAGTAACAAATAAAATATAATAAATAAAATAGCATACAAGTAACAATAAAATATAAAATAAATTTAACAAATAAATTATCATTTAGATGTCATGAAAATTATTTTTAATATCAAGGTATTAGTAGTATGTCCTGATAGATTTTATTAATAATTAAATCCATTAATAAAAGACAACCTAAATTATTTTTATTTTTATATAATATTTTTTATAAAAATAAAAGACAACCTAAATTATAACTAGTGGAAGAATCAAATTAACCTAGATTAAACTAGACTTTCCGGCACAATCTCTAGCAAAGGCACCAAAAACTGCTTGTGGAAAATTTTAATATACTCACAAGCACACAAAACTAGAAATCGAGTAGTGGTAATGAGGTCAAACCCACAGGGATTGCTTTAAACCAAAAGTCTAATTCAAATCTAAAATTAATATTCATCTTAACTTAGTTGAGCAAATTGAGTTTTAAGAGAAATTAAACTAATTAAACTAAGAAAATAATTAAAGCAAAGGAAAATTCAATAAGACAAAGGTTACGAAGGTTTCAAAATTCACCACTGCTCAACTAGTAATTATCGATTTATCAATTAACCCCTAATTTTAAACTGACAACTCCAAATCAATCTATATTATCTTATGAATATAACAATTAAGCCCAAGTAATTAAATCTAATGTAAGTTATTTTTCTATTGAATAGTATGATATCTAAACATCCCATGTCAACATATTGAATAACAAATAATCAAATTTTTCATAAGTACTATGTGTAAACAATTTAATGAAGGACACAGAATCAAAGATAATCATATAGAAACTTTATAGATCCAAGCATAGATTTAGTCGAATATTAATCCTAACAATCAATAATGCATGTCAGAATTAGCGAAAAGATTTAAATATTTTCAACTAAATATGTGAAACATGAACCATAAACATTAAAGAATATGTATAGGGAATTAATTAAATAAAAAGATAATTATTTTATTGAATAGGGTTTCATCCTTACCTCGGTATAAGAAAATTAGCTAGAGACACATAAATTGTGAGCAACAAAATAAACAAAACTAGCCATGAGAAGACTAGACTGCTGCTGCTGGTCTTCTCTTCTCTCTGACGAATACTGCCTTTTGTCTTCTCTCTCTACTGCCCTTTTGTTCTCACAGTCTTAACCTTCTATAATAATACTCATGACCATAAGTTGGCCGAATCCAATTTGTATTCTAATTTCAATCCTTTTCCAATTCTAAAATCAAGCTACCTAATTAATGCCACCATAAGCCATAAATTTGTTTCCACTTTTGAAGTTCAAAGCTATGTACGTGCACTCCAATTGGCAATTGGCAATTGGCAAGATTAAATCTTTCAATTATTCAATATTCCTGAATTGGATTAATTAATTGCTTTGATTTCTTCCACTCGAATTCCATTAATTCTTGGCTATATTTTTATCTTCCAATTTAATCTTCATTGCTTCCCAATTTAAACTTCTTCATGCCCTTTTTATTCATAATCTCCAATTAATTTCCTATTCAATAAAATAATTCAATTAATCAAGAATAACAAATAATAATAACTAACAATTATATAATTAAGGGTAAAATATGTATAAATTAAGGGTAAAATAAGTAAAAGTTAATTTTCTCTTGGTCCTTTGGAGCTATATGGTTCTGATTATAACCTGAATATCCATTTAGAAAACAATAAAAGTCATGATCTACAAGTCTATCAAGCATTTGATCAATAAATGGAAGAAGAAAATGATCTTTTCTTGTAACTGAATTCAATTTTCCGTAATCGATGCAAACACGCAAACTTGTAGTTACTCTAGTAGGAATTAATTCATTATAGTATTAATAACTACTGTAACACTAGATTTCTTAGGAACAACTTGCACATGGCTAACATAAGAGCTATCTGAAATAGGATAAATAATTCATGCATCTAACAATTTTATTATTTTAGCTCTTACCACTTCTTTCATGTTGAGGTTTAGCCTATGTTGCAGCTCCTTAATAGACTTAGCATTTTCTTTAAGATGAATACGATGCATGCAATCTACTGGATTAACACCTTTAATATCAACAATGGTTCATCCTATTGCCTCTTTATGCTCTTTTAAAATATCCAACAACTTACCTTTTTGCTCAAGATTGAGGGAAGAAGAAATAATAACAAGTAGGGTGTTAGATTCTCCTAAGAATGCATATTCCAGAGTGTCAGACAGTGCTTTGAGTTTTAATTTTGGTGGTGTCACTGCAGATAGGCTATTCTTTTTCTCAAAATGAGGTAGTGGTTCTAACTTTGTCTTCCATTTATTTGTGTCCATAACTAGAGTTGCATCAAATAAGGCGTTGACTTCTGCAATAACACTGTTTCATTAGAAAATAAATCAGAATGAGTTAAACATGCCTCTAATAGATCATCACTGTAGTTAGAAACAATTGAATCTACTACTAATTCTTTTATCATATCTACTTCAACAAATTCATCTTCTTCATGTAGCTGCTTGGTAACATTAAAAATATTTAATTCCATGGTCATATTACCAAAGGACAGCTGCATGGTTTCATTCCTGCAGTTAATAAGAGCATCAACTATAGCTAAAAAAGACGATCTAGAATAATTGGGGTGTGTTTCTTAGGATCTTATACATGCTGAGTATCAATAGCAATAAAATTAATAGGATAACAAAATTTGTCAATCTGTATCAACACATCATCTATAATACCACGAGGTATTTTTATTGACTTATCAGCAGTTTGTAAAATAATAGAAGTTGACTTTAATTTACCTAGTCCAAAAATAGAAAAAGGCAAGAGATTAACACTAACTCTTAAATCCAATAATGCTTTATCAAACAATTAGTTCCCTATAACACATGAGATAGTAAGGGAATCTGGATCCTTAAATTTTGGTGGTATCTTATATTGAAGTAAATTGCTAGTTTGTTTAGTTAAAAATGTCTTTTTGATTACTTGCAAATTTCTCTTTTTAGTGCATAAATCCTTTAAAAACTTTGCATAGGAGGGAACTTACCTAATAGCATCGAGTCAATTGATGTTTATATTTACCTGCTTGAAGATTTCTATAATCTCACCTGTTGAAGTCCCTTTCTTTACCTTTACTAACCTTTGAGGAAAAGGAGCCTTCAAAATGCAAGCTGGTGGGCCAATTTCTTCTAGATCATTTGGTGATGAGTCTTGGGATGGAATTGTATCTGAAGAAGTAGGTTCAAATGCCTTTCTTGTTAGAACCTCTACTTTGTTGTCAAATAATTTTCCCCTTTCTCAAGGTCATAATAGATTTTGCTTCTTCATGCTGATCGCTTGAGCTCGATCCGACTTCATGTACTCATTTAGGATTAGAAACTGGTTGACTTAGTAATTTTCTATTTTCTTTCTCTGCTATAGTAATTGCTAATTGACCCAATTGATGCCCAAGCTTTAGAATAGCTTGAGTGTTTGACTAAATGATTTGTTGGGTTGACTAAATGAAATTTTGAAGCATATCCTTTAAAGAATGTTTTCTTTGTTGGGGTGCAACAAATTGAGACATAAGCTGTTGGGCAGAGGGATATACTTGGTTGAGAGGGACAAATTGTTGATTGGGCATGCTAAATTATTGTCCTTGGTTTGATAAAAGTTGATTTTGTTTCTAAGAAAAATTAGAGTAATTCCTCAAATTAAGATTATATGTAAGTGAATATAGACTATTAGAGATTTTCTCATATGATTGTAAGGCATGTACCTGCTCAAAATAAGCCTCTTGATAGGCTGGTAATGAAGAACAATTTTGTTCTATATGAGATAGGTTAGAACAAAGAGTACAAACCTCATTAGCTACATTAGGGTGATGATTCATTGATTGATTCAAAGCTAAGGCATCTACTTTCTTAGAAAGAGTATCTAGAGTGGTTTTCACATTAAAATCATCATTAACTTCATATAGAT
Organism: Murraya paniculata; assembly: GCA_030449075.1. Classification (NCBI taxonomy): domain Eukaryota; kingdom Viridiplantae; phylum Streptophyta; class Magnoliopsida; order Sapindales; family Rutaceae; genus Murraya; species Murraya paniculata. Next base: position 401,277 of record JAEVFN010000027.1, on the reverse strand, counting down.
CCTTTCTAGAAACTTGAGATAATTTTTCTCTTTGATTTGAAAAATCCCACTATTGAGAATTCTCAGAAAGTGAATTAAAGAAATCTATGTAGCCCTTTCATATAGGTTCAAAAATCTCTCAACATTCATAGACTCTATCATATGACGATTTGACATAGTTAGACCATTATAAAAGTATTGTATAAGTCTTCATTTCTCAAAACCATGGTGGGAACACTTAAGGAGTAAATCATTAAATCTTTCCCAACACTCATAAAATTGCTTACCCTCTCTTTGATAAAAATCATTTATCTCTCTCCTAAGGGCATTTGTTTTAAACATACGGAAAAACTTGGTGAGGAACTTATTATTTAATTCATCCCACGTAATAATAGATCCAGCAAGAAGTGAATTGAACCAAGTTTTTACTTTGTCTTTAAATGAGAAAGGGAACATACGAAGCCTAATTGACTCATCATTAAAATTTTGAAAACGGAATGTAGAGCATATGTCAAGGAATTCCTCGATGTGCAAATATAGGCCCTCTCTTTCTAACCCATGGAAAGATGGTAAAAGCTGAATGATAGAGGGTTTAAGTTCAAAATGTGTTGCTGTAGTTTGTGGCAACACAATACAAGATGGTTGGTTGGCTGTAAGTGGTAAAAATTATTCTCTAAGGGTTTTCTCTGCTTGTACTGGTGGTAATACTAGTAATATTCTATTTGGGTCATCCATCACTTGAGAAGAACTAGCTTGATTACTATCAATTTTAGACTCTTTTTTAACCAAACGATTTGTTGAATTGCATTCCTAAACACTCATAGACTAACTAGACAGGGTTAAAAAAAAAGTAAACCAACAATAATGAAAATAAACGGAATTTAAAAATAACATAAATCAAACAACCAAACAATGAATTTAAAGTGTAATTCTAATATAATATTTTTTTTATAAAAATAAAAGACAACTTAAATTATAACTAGTGGAAGAATCAAATTAACCTAGATTAAACTTGACTTTGCGGCACAATCTCTGACAAAGGCACAAAAAACTTGTTGTGAAAAATTTTAATATACTCACAAGCACACGAATATAGAAATAGAGTAGTGGTAATGAGGTCAAACTCACAGGGATTGCTTTAAATTGAAAGTCTAATTCAAATCTAAAATTAATATTCATCTTAACCTAGTTGAGCAAATTGAATTTTAAGAGAAATTAAACTAATTAAACTAAGAAAATAATTAAAGCAAAGAAAAATTCAATAAAACAAAGGTTACCAAGGTTTCAGAATTCACTACTGTTCAACTAGTAATTATCTAATTATCAATTAACCCCTAATTTTAAAGTGACAACTCCTAAATTAATTTATATCGTCTTATGAATATAACAATTAAACCCAAGTAATTAAATCTAATGTAAGTTATTTTTCTGTTGAATAATATGATATCTAAACATCCCATGCCAACATATTGAATAACAAATAATCAAATTTTTCATAAGTACTATGTGTAAACAATTTAATAAAGGACACAAAATCAAAGATAATCATATATAAACTTTATAGATCCAAGCATAGATTTAGTCAAATATTAATCCTAACAATCAATAATGCATGACAGAATTAGTGAAAAGATTTAATTATATTCAACTAAATATGTGAAACATGAACCATAAACATTAAAGAATATGTATAGGAAATTAATTAAATAAAAATATAATTATTTTATTAAATAGGGTTTCATCTTTACCTCAGTATAAGAAAATTAGCTAGACATATATGATTGTGAGCAACAAAATAAACAAAACCAGCCATGAGAAGACTAGACTGTTGCTGCTGCTCTTCTCTTCTCTCTGCTGAATACTGTCTTTTGTCTTCTCTCTCTCTACCTCCCTTTTGTTTTCACAGTCTTAACCTTTTATAATAATACTCATGACCATAAGTTATAACAGAAACCGTATGCTTTATTGGCCGAATCCAATTTGTATTCTAATTTCAATCCTTTTCCAATTCTAAAATCAAGCTACCTAATTAATGCCACCATAAGCCATAAATTTGTTTCCACTTTTGAAGTTCAAATCTATGTACGTGCACTCCAATTGGCAATTGGCAATTGGCAAGATTAAATCTTTCAATTATTCAATATTCCTGAATTTGATTAATTAATTGCTTTGATTTCTTTCACTTGAATTCTATTAATTTTTTGCTGTATTTTTGTCTTCTAATTTAATCTTCATTGCTTCCCAACTTAAACTTTTTCATGCCCTTTTTATCCATAATCTCCAATTAATTTTTTATTCAATAAAATAATTCAATTAATTAAGAATAACAAATAATAACAACTAACAATTATATAATTAAGGATAAAATATGTATATATTATATGCTCATCGAATATATTTTATTAACATTTAAAAAATTAAAATACAAAATAATTATATTTTATTTTGTAAAAGTTTATATTATTTTAATATTATATTTGTATTTGTTATAGAAGTTTATTTAAAATTAATTTTTAAGTTGTTATAATCAAAGGGTATAATATTAGTGCTATAATCTTGTAATTGATGCTAGGAATGACAAACATCGTAAATGGTAAAAAAAATTGATTGTATTTACTGTTTACAGGCCGTGCGTTCTAATTTATTAGTTTACTTACAAATGCAGCCACTTCAATCTAGGATTCAGGTGTATGGCTGTGAATTGAACACATACACATGGAAGAATTTGAATTGTAAATCAATGAGACTAAGCAGGTGGCTTGAGACCAAGTTACAATGACACAAAACCCATCAAATTAATGGGGTGATTCAATTATTAATTTTAATTTGATCGAATTTAAGGGAATTAGGTAATCGCTTGGTTGACAAGCAATAAGGGGTTCCTTCGGTCCGTGCATAGTTGTTTTCTGCATGCCTACTCCATGAGGGGCCCATTAACATGCCTTTGCTTCAGCTTCAAGCCAAAAGAGTAAACATATATAATATATTATTATTACATTTTTTCAACGTTTATTTAAATTTTTTAAAATGTTTTTCTATTCTTGTCTACAACTGCTTTTAATTTAAGTATGTATCTGTTTTATATATACCTTTTTCACCTGAGATCTTTGTTCAACAAAATATTCTGAAAATCCGCCCTTCTCATAAACATAGCCTTTAGAATAAAGACTTGTACACAAGATGCAAGACATATAACATAGAGCAAATAAAACACACACACACATAGTGAGTATTTAATTAGGGATCTTTAATTATATTGAAGTCAATGATAAGTTAAAAAATAAAAATAAATACTGATTTTGATATACTACAAGACATAATATACTGCATTAGAGTATATGTCTTTCATATTTTAACTTATTCATATCTTTAATATGGTCAAAAATCGCTGATTCGAACATGTATACACACAGGCGTGAAGTCGTATAGTTTTTTTTTTTTTTTTCAGATTCTCTTTAAATATATAAACTTAAGTGGCTTTTGTTTTTTTTTCTTGAAATCTGAATAAATCTGAATTAGTCTGAATTATGAATAGAGTTGAATGTTGAATTTGAATGATATGTTTGTTTTTTTGTCTAAATTATTAAAAATAAATATTAGGTTATCTTTTTAAATTAAAAATATCTAAAAACTAATTTTTTTATATTTATACCCTTATAAATTATAAATATTAGACAAATAATAAACATCTCCAAGAATGTAAATAAGATAATATATTATCACAACATAAATCATATTTAATTGAATACAACTCTTTAATATTATATATTATATATGTTAATCAATTTAATTATAGTTTATGATGTTTTTATATGAAAAATATTCATAAAAAATTATGAAGATAAATAATGCTAATTTAAAAAAATAAAAATAATAATAATAACAGTCTATCACTATATATTATCACAAGTTATATAGAAATGAGTAATCATACTAATTATTAAATTTAATGATATCATTCAGACTTTTTTAATTAAATAAAAAATTTTAAAAAATTAGTTTGATAACTTAATAATTTAATGGTTAAAAATTTTTATTAAATTAAAAAAATAACTTTAATGACTTTACTAATTAAAATTACTTCAATTGAGTCATTAAGTAAAAAAAAAAAACAAACAAACAAACGGCCCTTTACGTAACATTATTGACTAGTCTTTTCAACTTTTTATATATTTGTTAAAGAGCCTGACAACATTTTTTATCTTTTAAATTTAGACCCAAAAACCAGCTCCAAAGTCCAAACACATGCCGGGGGTTTCAATATTTTTATCTTTCGAATTTCCTTTTAAATATACAGACTTACACAACATTACTGACTAGTCTTTTCAAATTTTTCACAAACTTGTGACGAAGCCCGACAACATTTTTAATCTTTTAAATTTAGACCAAAAACCCAGCTTCAAACACATAACCAGGGTTTCAATATTTTTATTTTCGAATTTCAGCCTAAAGATATCAGTTTTCAAAGGAAAGAAACCCGCTCTCAACAAATAATTTAATGAAGAAATCTACTCTTATATGTGTAATACAGGCGAGGGTCAAAAATACCCTTTCTCCCTAAATTAACACTCTTTTTATTTGAATCTTTAATTTTTAGTTATTTTTGCACTCTAAAAAATCTTCAGAAGTTGATGGTGGAAAAAAAAAAAGTTTTCCTTTGCAATCTTCTTACCTCACCTTTCACATAAGTAATAGATGGTAAAATTTTTAAAATTTTGTTATCTCTATTCTTCTTTCCAAACTTTCTCTCTAACTCAAAGCACAAGATCCCCAAGAATAAATATAATTAATCTAAAAAATAAAGAAAAAGAAAATAGAATATTTTAAAGTTTTATAAATCGATTAAATCGATGGAGTTATAAAATTAATATATATATATATATGTATGTATGTATATATGTATGTATGTATGTATATATGTATATATGTATGTATGTATGTATGTAGTTAATGATACATCTAAATAGTTTGCAACAACAGGGGACAAAAAAGGTATACATGTGATGTGCAAGCAAATGAGAAGAAAGAGAAAGAAAACATAAATGGTTCATTATATTCGTATTTCTCCTTAAATATAATTTCCATGGAAGAGGGGTTTTATCAATATATCGAATGGGTGTTAAAAGCATCACTCAAAAGGAAAAAAAATCTAACAATTCGGGAGTGCGGTGATGACTTGCATAATTTTTAGGTACACGCTATAATTTGTCAATTATTATGGGTGTTGAGAGAATTAACCCAAAAAATAACAGCCAAGTTTTAAGGATAGTTTGAGATTGTGGTGGTTGATGAAATAAATCATTTCTACTGCATGAATGAAATAAATTGTTGATTAAAAAAATACTTTGATGTTTGATAAATGTGCTACTGCAATTGTTATGAATTTAAAAAGTAGAGTAATATGTTTGGTAAATTTTATTATAAAAAAGTTGTTTATTATATAATAACCCAAATAAATATAAGTTTATTATGTTTTATTTATACATTAGGATTTATAGAAAAATAAGACATAAATGTCTTCTTATTAAAATATAAAGGTTATAATAGAAACTTTAAAAATATGTGGTGATTTATTTAACAAATTGCTTATAGAAAACAAACATCTGCATGCTTTAAAAAACTGCTATCAAAATAAAAGAACTTATGAAATAAGTAGTTTTTAAAAATATTTACCTAAGTACTATTTTGTTAAAACATATGAAATAAGTAGCTTAAAATATTTGAACCTTAATCCCAAACGGGCCTTAATTTCAAAAACATTGCTATCACTAATGTTATTGATGTGTAATAAAATGAAATTTATTGATTTTTTTAACTTATACAATCTATAGATATATTAGGTCTATTGCAACTCTAGTTATATACATTTCTTTATTGAATACAATCTATACATATTGGGAATCTAGTTGTATGCATTTTTTCAATTGATACAATCTATATATACTATATATGACAAAATTGGATATATTTAATTAGATCTCTAGAAATATATTATATATAGTTCAACTTGCAAATCTATCGAGATTTGTTCGACAATCTACTCTCACTAAAAACATTAAATAAAAAGATTTCTTATTCCATATTTGTGGAAAAGAGAAAAAAATCTTATAAATATTCGAATTAATATATTGAGAACACCAACTCAACATTGAGTTAAATGTTCATTTTAACGCTAGCTAATAATTGAAAACAATGACGATATCAATATCATCACCAAATCTACTAAGTAGAAATATTCTCAACTCACCACAGTTAATGTTAAGGGCAACAACTTTGACCGTCACCTAAAATTTATCATTATGAGAAAATAATGATCCTCTAATATTAAAATATACATGTGATATATTAATCAGGATGTGTGTAGGCGCCCAAATTTGTATAGTCCAAATCTGTTGTGACGCGCGCTCAATATTTTTAAATAATAAAAAATACACAAAAAAGAAAAGTAAATTCTCTAACCGTAAAAAAGAGTCCACTTTTAAAAGAAAAGAGTAAAAAAAAGGGAAGGACTAATCTGACATTTCCGGACATGATGAATTTAGGGCAGCTTCACATATTGACATATCATATTCACATATTGACATATCATATGAGCCAAACTCAGAAGTTTCCTCAAATTCCATGCACTAGCAAGCACTTCATATAGAGTGTGAGTGCCGACTGGGAGAGTGGAGAAGACTTGGAAAATTGAAGATGGCGACAACTTCGGGGTAGTTTAATACAATTAAAAAATAAATAAAAGTATACAGACAAACCTATTTACCATCCACCCACGCATGTGATACGTCAATTGAGGCAGCTGGATTCATTGGCCCGCCCTTACATTGACCCACTCACTCATCACTGGTCACCGGTCACAACACGACCACGAGACAAGACCGAGACCAAAATTAAACTTCCATCCTAGTTTTTTTAAGTCAAGTTAAACTTCTGGGAGAATGGCTAATTATTATTATTATTATATATATATATATATAATTTTTTCTTTTCTTAAAGAATATCTTTATTTTAATAAAATATAAATATTAAATAAAAAATATATATTTTAATATATTAATATTTTTTTTTATTTTGACAACATCTTTATTTTAATTAAAAAAAATTATAAATATGTGTGTGTGCAAGTACTTTTATTTTTTTTTATAGATATTTTATTAAATTATATAATTTAATAATAACTATAAATATAGTACTAGACTTTAAAAAATAATAATAATAAAGAAATATAATAAATATCAGCCTGTTTAGTTTAAAGAAAATTTAAAGAGGAGAGAAGAGGAAAGCAGGGGAGGAAAAAAAATAAAATAAAAAATTTAAACCTAACTAAACAATAAAAATAAAATTAACTCTCTTTTTTATTTATTTTCTCTCCCCCACCTCTTTCTTTCCGTTCCTTTCTCTCCTATCATTTCTTCCAAAGGTGTACACATGAAGAAAAATAATAATAAAGGCGCCGCACCTTATAATTTATATATATATATATATATATACACACACACACACCACACACGGGCAATTTGTCTCCTCCCAATTTCAGTTTGCAGCTTCTCTTTAATTTCTATTCCTTCGATCACTTGCTCTCAAATCTCTTTCCCGCCAAAATCTGCTGCGGTTTTGGCCTTGTTCGTGTCTTCAAAATCCGACATGATCATCAAGTTCACTGAACACGTGGTCACTACCGATAAGCCCATAATCACTACTCCAGCACCCCAAAAACTTGTCCGAATCATACTTACCGACGCTGACGCCACCGATTCTTCCAGCGATGATGAACAAGTAATTAACCACGTTCGAAGAGTCAAACGACATGTCAAACAAATCAACCTTAATAATCATCATCGACGACAACACCAGCAGCAACAACGACGACAACAGAGCAATAAGCTGCAGCATAATAAGAAGATAAAGAGACATGAGCACCCGACGCCGCCGCAAAGTGACGTCGCTTACAGGAAAAAGTTCCGGGGAGTCCGCCAGAGACCATGGGGAAGATGGGCCGCCGAGATCCGAGACCCTAATCGGAGGAAACGCCTCTGGCTTGGCACTTTTGACACTCCTGAAGAAGCTGCCTCTGTTTATGATCAAGCTGCTGTCAAGCTTAAAGGCGCTAACGCCGTTACAAACTTCCCCAACCCCGTTTTGACGGAAGATGATGTCGTTCACGGTCAACGTCAACGGACAGGCGTTGATTCGTTTGACTCTTCTGACATCAGCTCTCTGTCGTCGCCAACCTCTGTCCTCCGTAACGACGAGTTCACGCCGTTTGATAACAGTATGTGTTACGGTGACGGTGATGGGGACGTCTTCGGGTTCGAGTTTGAATTGCCGTTAAGTGCGCCAGATTTGATGCTGTCGGGAACATTACTGGGCGAGGAAGGTTTCGGCGAGTTTGACGTTAACGATTTTTTAGTGGAAGTCTAGTGGTTACATAGGACGCACGTGTCATGTTATACTGGCGAGGACTCGTTACTGATGCAAGATTTTTATGGGGACTTGTTGGTAATTGAATATTGTCAGTTGAGTGTAATTATTGTGAGTAATAGATTTGGAAAAGTATTAGGCCATTTTGATTGAATATGTAACGCTTTTTAGTAATTTTTTCATGATTATTGTAATATTAATGTAATTTTCATATGGATGTAATTGTACCAATTATTATCATATGGATGTAATTGTGCCAATTATTATTTTAAAGATATTGACAAGTAGAATGGGATTATGGAGTGTGTTTGAGGAATTCTTTGAATATCACGCTTAGGCTGAAAAGCAAACAGATTTTTATTATTATTCTATGATCAATCCAACCCCAATGGTACTGATCCATTACTTTAGTTAAAATATTTAATTTCTTTTAGAGCTGAATCCAATAATGACTCATTATTTCTACATATAGTGGGAGTAAATAGAACAAGACATAATGGACTTTTATATGCGGGATGGTGCATAATAGTAGATGGTAATAGTAGATAATAAATTTTCTCGAAAAAAATTAATTAATTATTTTATTAGAAGCATATTTATTTTTATTAAAAAAATTTCTGGTGGATTCTCGTTTTGTGGAACTTTGAATGAATCTTCGGCAAACATGGAGTCCCCGAAACAGTAAACACGTGGTAGAAAGGCTTCCCTTAATAAATCCATTTGTTTTATTATTGCCAATGAGGTTGGCTTTTGTCGGATATTTTGGGCTCCACTTCTTTTCTGTAAGATAGATCCACTGATATTTATTTCATTTTATTATTATTATTACTATTTTGTGATTTTGATTGAAAGTAAGAAATTATTTGTGTAAGATAATAGTCCCGAGTGTCTTTTTAATTTATTTTATTTCAAATAAAAACTATTGCATTCCATCCAATCAAAACTCAAAAGTAACAATATGTATGTGAACGAAAAATTTTCATTCATACAATGAAATTAGAATAATATAAAATAAATTTAGACAGAACAATTGCTATTTGATTACAATTATTTGAGACATGAATTTGAAAAACACACTTTCGTATGAGTAATCGTTGAACTTTATTAATATGCCAAAGAATAATGGTATGTTTACAAAATTAGAATATAAAATTTTTATCTTGAATGATGTATGTGAAATTATCTTATTAATAATAGTATTAATCATCAACTATTTCCAAACAAATAACAATTATTGGTTGGTGACATATCATTTGAAATATAATTTTTTTATCTCGACTTTGCAAAAGCATATCCTTACCATGCAATTTGATTACAAATTACTAGTTTTTTTTTTTTTTTTTTTTTTTTTTTTGTGGTGATCACTTGTTTCCTTACCTTATTCTTGATGTCGACAGTATGACTCTCCCATCTATAGTATGTAAATACATTGTTTTTTCCAAAATAGCTATATAGTAGAATTTTGATAAATTAATAGCCTTGGGTCCATGAAAAATCTATTAGCTTTAGTCGGCATTAATAAATCAATAAATTATTAATTATTAATTTATAAAAATAATATCACATTCATAATATGATTTTTTTATGAAATACAAAGGTAGTATAATTAGAGAATCTCGTTTGAGTGAATCAGTCACTTAATATTCCTTTAGTTAGATTGCATAGTTGAATTACAATTACAAGGTAACTCATCAAAAGATACTTTTTGGAGGCAATATATTAAGCTGATCTCTATTTTATTTCTCTTAACACGACACATAAAATACAATAATAATTTCTCATCTGAAAGGTGAAAAAAAACAATAATTAATGATTAATAAAATACATAAAGCATAATGTCAGTACAATAAAGGAAATTATAAACATATCATATGTATTTAGTTTCAAATTAATTAATTATTAATTTATGTATTAATTGGGTCCCATAGAAAAATAAGTATTTTTTAAATATATTATCTAATAAATTTATCAAATATTAATTTATCGTATCTGGCCCAAATTGAGATTGATAAAAACTATTTTTTTATTAAAGTTATTAAACTATTATTTAATTGAAATAATCAGTTTATTAAATATTAATTTAACGAAGTTCTGCTGTAACTTATCTTTTAGTTGGTGTATCATGCTATGTAAATTACACTGCAGTAGTGATGATTGAATTTCTATGCTACTATACATGCTAACTTATATATTAAACCAGAAATAATGTGTGTGCAGCATCTAAATCGGATAGGCTACTGGGGAGTAAGGGATCGAAATCAACAGGAGGCTGGCGGCTGCATAGAGATGACAATAATGGAAGCGGAGTCCCTACACTCTTCGCTACTCGCATGCTTTCATAATGATGAATCAAATTTTGGCCTCAAAAAATAAAATTCCGAAGTGACTGTGAATAGTGAACCGGCGGCTGCCAAAAAGCAGCACGATGAAAAGTCAAAGAGAATTGAGGGATTTAGTGGACCCCACGGTTGGTAACCAAACAGATACGACTACGATGTCTTGCCATGTTCCACCACCGGCCTAATAAACGACACCCGTCCTCCACTGGCACCATTTTCTATTCTTAATTCTTATCAATATGTATATTAAAATTACTTTACTAAAACAAAAAAATTAAAGAAAATGATATTGAGCCGTTAAGAAAATATAATCAAGATAGAAATAATAATATTGTAACATAAATAGAAACAACAGTATTATAGCATAAACAATATTGTCATTTGTGTGCTATAATGATACTGTAGTATGAACAAAATAATTTTATTTTTGTCTTGATAGTATCTTCTTACTGTTTAAATATTAATGTTCAAATTTAAATTTGTAAGATTTTAAAAGATATTTATACGTTTAACATTAATTGAATAAGTGTCAGGCTAGATGTAAGAGTACGATGAGAACAAGATTATTTTAAAATTTGGATAATATTATTACCTTAATTTGATAAAATTATTTGCTTCAAGGTTTTTTTTTAATATTGTAGTGCTGCAACTTTTAAGATATATATGCTGTAAAATAAAAGCTCTGGTTATAAAATAATAAAAATAAATTGTGTTTGATAAATTGGACTTTAGATAATTTTGATAAAAATAATAAAATTATTGCAAATTTTCTCCTCAAACATAGTGAAATAAAATTATTTTACCTCGTAAACAACAACTACAAATATTTATTTACTTGCTGTTGGGTGTTGCCGACTTGCAATGCAAGGAATCAGCGGGTGATATCTATATATTTCCGTTGAAAATTTTAAAATACAGTAAAAACTCTGTAAAATTATATTGTTGGTGTTGGGACTAAGAAAAAAGTTATCTTAACGAGGTTATTTATTTATCAATAAAGGAATAAGTTATTAATTTATTGGTAAATGAATATTTAAGTTTAAGAATAATTTTATATTTTAATTACTTGTATCATCATGGTTTGTGTACTATTCTTTTACCATGATTCATGTATGAAATTTATCATGTATGTACTAAACAAAATTGTAAATATTACGAACATATGTATAGAAGCCAGATACTAATGCAAGTACGTTGTATATATTCATAAAATTGATGTACATATTTTTTTAAATTTTAATACCTTAATAATACCTAAAAGATAAAGTGTTTCAAATGCGTAAAGTAAATAGAACATAAATCTCATAAATACATCGATCACTAGTTTTATTTTCAATCTCAAATCATTAGATGCATAGTTTTTAATGTGAAAATTGAAGTTGTCAAGGAAAAAAAAATCTCTTAATTTTATGAATTTTGTATATTAGTTGTTATTAGTTTTTTATTTAAATAATTATTAATTTATATTTTCATTTTGGCCTTAAATTTAGCAAGATTATTAATTTATTACATTGTCCCAAATTAAGACCAAAAAATTCTATTATTTAATAAGGTTATTAAATAATAAAAAATTCATTTGTCAAAATTTTACTGTATTGTGTTGTGTGAGAGAACTATTAATTGGGTTGATCTGATATTAAGGTCTTGTGATTTTTATATTCTTAAAATATTTTTCTCTTTATTTCTTTATCCCCTCAAGCGTCTCACCTAGCTTTGTGAGGGGGATGAGACGAGAGACAGAGACAAAGAGAACGATGAACATGATGAAGAGATTGTTAAGTCAGCGGCGAAGCCACTTGGTGGCTAAGATGGGCTATAGCTAGCCAATCCAAAATTTGAGAAAAATTTTAACTAAGTCCTTCTAAATAGATTTTTTCATAATGTTATTATTAATATTTTCAATATTGTTAATAATATTTCAATTTTTCTTTATACCTTTTAATTATTCATCTCAACTTCAACTTATTTCCCTATAGCTATATCTAAGCCTCTCTCATGCTTTATCCTCGAACCTTGATGATAAAAAAATAAAAAATAAAAAACACAGTATTAAATGCTTGAATTTTATTTTTCTTCCTACAATTAAAGAATTTGATGTACCATATAATCATCTTAAGTTGAATTTTAATTTAATATTATGATTTAATTCAATATACATTGATTCATGTGAATTTTTTTTTCTTTCATTATTCTCTCAATCAGGTGTTATGCAGATTACTAGCCAATTTAATTTTTACTTTTAAATTTTTAAAATTTAATTAAAGATAAATTCTTATTCACTCTTCTTTTATCTCTCATGAATCTTGATAAACCTTTCAATAAAATACGTATATATTATATTTTTTAAAAAAGTAATTTCTATATAACCCACCCTAAAATCTCTTAATTAAGCCCACCCTTAAAATAACTTGGCTTCGCTCCTATGCTAAGTAACTAAAGATTAATTTGATTAATTTCTATTTCCACTAGCTGCAAGTCTGTAAAATAACATAAAAATTGATTGTTTGGTAACTATATTTTATTAATAATATTTTTGATAATAATAATAAAAGTATCGTCACTTTTTAATTTATCGAACAATTGTTGGACAAAATTGCAGCTCTACAACAATAGTGCCCAACGAACTTAGGGATGGCAATGGATCGAATTTTACCCAAGATCCACGTGATTCAAATTCAATCCGATTGGATTTGGGTTAGTTTATAATAAATTTGGATCGGATTTGAATATTGATATGCAGATCTAAGACGGATCTAGAGCAGATCTAGATTTATCTTAATATTTGTATCCATATCAATATCCACATATCTTTTAATCTTATTTTATTTAAAAATTTCTTAACAATTGTGTAATTATAAATGATAATAAATTTCATTCATAGCATATTAGTGGTATTTACTATATATTTAAAAATCTTAAAACTTAAAAGTTAGTTTTGTAAATTTAAATGATAATAAGACAAAAATAATTAAGGTCAACCAGTCCTAAAGCATGCACATGCAATATTCAAATTGCAAGCTAAGTAATATATTGGCCAAATAATTTTTAAGGAATATAGTTATTTGTATATTTAGTTAAATATGGTCACAATAAAAATAATAAAGTTCTAAATATAAATCATATTTAGTTTATATGTCATTATCTAATGTACTAGGAATGATTGTGGGTGTTCTGTGGATATCAGAATGATGAATGAAATAATAGAATATTAGATTGATCTTACTATTTCAATTACTTTTGAAGGATATTTTTTTTATCTTTCTTATTTGCTTATTTTGATATAAAAGCATAACGTACAATATTTATTATACTTTTTAGAAAAATTATATAATTTAATTGTTATCAATACATTTTAGTCTTTAATTTTTATTTTTAAAAAAAATTACTCTTTTACTGTTGAATTTTAGAATTCATGATGATGTAGAATAGATTTAAATTTTAATTTTTTTTTAAGATTTAGAGCAGTTCGTTAAGAACTAACGGTAATATAATATATATATTTAAAAAAAAAATGAACTGACGGTAATGAGAAAATGAAGCCGAGCTAAGGACTCAAGGTGCATGCACGAACTATGCCGATCTTGATGCGTTCGTGACGAACATCATGGATACAATTTTTGGCTCGTTGCTGTTTTATCTTCAAGACCAATCAATATTTGATTGATTGAACTATAAATTTACACTAATTTTTGAAAAATAGTGGACACCGAACACCAACTATTATTAGAACAGTGACAATAAATATGACCGTTCGAGGAAAAAAAAGGAGTAAATAAATTAAATAAAAACAAATTACAAATGGGACAAGGTGATTATATGGAAGCACAGGGCACCCACATAAAAAGATATATATATATATATATATATATATATATATATATATATATATATATATATTGGTGGCGCCTGAAATTTAATCGAACAGGAGTTAAAGTTCAAATAGTAATACCTTATAATTAGCAAAGTATTTACAATTCGATCGATCTGCTGCACATTTAAAACATAATACAATTTTAAAAATTTAGTTATCGCATTATTTTGAAAGCAATGATATTTACCCATGCAGGGCTAAGAATGGCACTAGAAATACACTGTATAATGTCGTTTCTGCTAACGAAACAATCAAATAACGTGAACACAACTTGGCATTAAATAATCTAATAAAATATATTAATAAGAAAAAAATTCTATCAAATTCCTTCGGATTCACACTATTTGGCAAATATCCATACAAAAAAAGTCTCAAATTTTGATTGAAATGACAAATTTACTAAACAATAAGGAGAGTAGAAATTTACGTATGCGTGTGAAAGCTTAAAGAAATGGAAAAAGAGGATTGGATGGGAGGTAGAAGTGATTTGGATTAATTAGAAATTAGAATTTTTTTTAATTATTTAAACCTGAAAAACCCAAAACACATAAAGTCATAAAACATTAATAAGTGATATTTTTAAAATTTAGGAGAGGCTTTTTCAGCGTTTCAAATCAATAATAGGCTAAATTTAAAAATGTATTTAAAATTTTTCGAAAGCCCAGCAGGAGGTGAACGCCGAAGCTAGTATTAACAATTAGAGACCACATGAATGCTAAATAATTTCTGTTATTGATACAAATACGAAGACTTATCGGACGTCTCCGAAGAGACCCAATACGTAGACCTTTTTTTCTTTTGATAAACTTGATACTTCCACTGTTGTATATTTGATGCTAACATGTCCAAAACTATTGGTTGCATGAAGACGCTGAGGTATACTTCTTCCATCCGTAGGACTATTTGGATCAGACTGAGGCGGTGAGGCGTTTGATTAAGCTGTGTAGCAGTCTAGTTTCTTTCTCTCTCTGTTTTTTTGTTACCCTGCGCCCGCGTGAACTGTTTATACTTGAGTAATATTAGGATCCTAAAATTTCTTTATCTCCTTTTTATAGTTTATTTTATTTATTTTTATATTTAATAGCTATAAATTAATTTAGTTTTTAACATTTAATGAATAGTTACTATCATCGACCAGTAATGTCGTTGCAATCAAAAGTTACTGTTAACACATCTGACATCATTTAACTTTATTTCTTGTAACCTATCTGATGTTGCCATCATCGACATTGAAGGAGCAATAGGAACGTCGTAATCACTGAAGTGATGCTTGCCGTAAACTAAACATTACTTGGAAATATGCAATTAATATATGTGAAATATACCAGAAACTTGTAAATAAATATTCACAAGGGAGAATGTCCCTCATAGCACTCTGTCCCTCATAGCACTCAAACTTGTTTTCCCTATGATAAGGAAGAGCCTTTATCAGTTATCATCTAGCTAACGGTGTAAGCTTTGGTTTATAATTATAACTATGTTTGGCATGCGGGATTGAATTAGATTAATTATTAAGATTGAACTAAATTAGATTAGATTAGATTAGGTACTGACTTATATTTGGTATAGTATCAGATTAGATTATATTAAATTAAATTTAAATGAAGTTAAGCAATATTTAAGTTAATATTTGAATTTAAATATTAACTATTTATACATATTTAATAAGAAATATTATAATTAATTAAAAATATAATTAATTAAAAATAATTATACACACACAATTAGTTATTGGATAGTCATAGTTATAATAAAGACATATAAATTACTTAAGTTATAGGTTATTTCATATGAGATATATCATTTCATTAAATAAAATAAATAAAATTATTCAAATAATAAATTCATTAATAATTTTTAAGTAAACCATGAATAACAAAAAAATAAATTACTTAATTAAAAACAATAAATAAATAAATAAATAATTTTTAAGTTGTAAATAAAAATAGTATAATAAATTATGAAAAATATCATAAATGGACAAATATTTTTCTTCATATTATTTAATCCTAACTAAATCCACATGAAAATTGATATTACTAATCCCATGAATTTAGGATTAAAATTTGAATTTAGTCCACTAATCCAATCGATGTGAGTATGCCAAACATTAGATCAATATTTTGTCCTCAAAAATTAATCTAATCATACACTTAATCCAAGTGCTCAAACATAGTCGAAAGGTTTTAATTATTCAAATATTTTTAAAAGAAAGTGAAGCCCAACTTTAATCGAGAGATTAATTCTCCCTAATTTAATTAGTCAGTCACCTCCTCACTTTATCTTTGAGGTTGAGGGTTCGAGAATTATCTATGTGAGTTGTGTATTTATTGATTTATTTATTTCCAATTCTAAGTTAAGTTTTAATATGTTGAGACAGATCTCAACACGTATTGGTCCGAATTTTCGATCGCGAATTATTGGCATGGTAGTTTCTTATGTAATATCATTTTTGGTAAAAACAACTAGAGGAGTTCAAATAGTCAAATTACCCAGCATCGATCGATTGTATAATATCATTGTATCACACTAGGCATAGCAAAATATATTATGGAACAAAAGAAATTAAAACAAGACAATAAAATTGAAAGAAGGTTCGTGGAAATGGAAGGCATAGTGCTGTCGGATTTGAAAATGACTTTTCTTTGCCAACAAAGGATCAAGTTCAATTTCTTTTTGACTAAACAAAGACTTATCTCCGTATCTCCATGCTCCGCGGTGAGTTGTACTGCAGATGGAATGATTGCGAGGAAAATCTCAAGAAATGCCGAATAAGGGGTGGGCTTTCGGTTTGGGTTGAGTCAAACCGAATCGAACCCAATTTTTTATTCGTTTTTAGTTTGATTTGAGTTAACCCTAAAACCCGAACGAATTATATCTTCCAAACCGATCGGCTTCGAAATTCTGTTCGAATTGCGAAACCGATCCGGTTAAATGCTTAAAAAAAGAAAAAAATTTCTCAAAACAATTTCATAAAACAAAGCCCCAAACCTGATCAGCCGATCCCTAGCCCGAAATTCAAACCCTAACAACCTCATCCTCTGTCATCCGGTCATCCCTCTCACCCGTAGATACTCCACGCCACACCACGTCTCGCTGTCGCAACCCATGACTTCTATCCCAAATTCCTAATTTCACAAAACAAAATAAACCCTAACAGCCACATCCTCTCTCATCTGGTCATTCCTCTCGGTTCGAAGGCTTCTCCATGCCGCTCCACATCAGCACAGCTGGCTGTCGCAGCCAACAACTTCAGCTCATGACTCTATCTCTCCCTCAAATCGTCGTCGCAGTTATCCAAAGCAAAGTGTTTAGTTTCGCCCCCAAATCTCGAAGTCGAGTAATCTTGACAGCACCACCAAAACTCTAGCATTATGGTATTTTTGTTTTTAACTTTTTCTTTTTAGTTAATTAGATTTTCAGCTTAATATTTATTATTGGTAAATTTTTATAATTTTATGAGTAATTAGAATTAATTGATGAGTATTTTAGTTGTGGGCAATTTGACTGAGACTTGGAGGGATAAGAGTCTGTAATCAAAATTTAAAATTGATTAGAAACAGGTGAAAATGGTTGAATTTGTTAATTATATGGACACTTTTGTTATTCTAATCTGTGAAATTAAATTTTTTTTTTTGGATGATAATTAAGGGCAGTGGATTGTTTAGTTATTCTGCTACTTTGCAAACTTGCAGATTGCTTATTGTGCATTAAAAGGGCGAGTAATCTTTAACTGTAATCACTTAATGGTGGATTTGTAGCACATTGAATTGTTGGTACTTTGAAGAATAAGATGGTTCATTGGTAACCCGAATTATTAACCCAAACCGTGTTGCAACCCAAAATTAATAATGAAATTAAAATCGAACTGAACCATAATTGAAAGCAAATGAACTGAACGAATTGAAATAATTTTCCAAGCTATTTAGATTGAATTATTAAACCCTTCAATTCTTAAACCCAAATGGTTTGTAAACCGAACTGAAAACCGAAAAAATTGAAATGCCCACCCTTCTATTTTAAGGGTTATTCAACGCTTGCACCTAAATGTTTCAAGAAATGGCACCGCACACCCACTTCTTTCGAAGCCTTTTGCCGGGCACCCAAATCGTTTGTTCTGCTATTAATTTTGACGTTTGAAGGGCGAAAATTGGTAATTGTCGAGACAAATTAAGAAAATTCGAAAGTACATATACTCTAAATAAAGTGTCATCATTCACCTTATTTCCCCCTTTCCTTTTTCTTCTTCTTCATCTTTTCTTCTTACAGCTCTCGATCGTGGTGGCGGCGGTTCCATTCACGCTTAAGAGCGTCAATATTCATCGAAGGTGTTGGTAAATGAAAATAAAATTTCTATTTAATAAAATTAGCGGAAGCTAGTTTTTTGCTATTATTATTATTATGTATAGTGTTGTGTACATGCATAGGCTTAAAATAATACTTTGATTTCCTATAGAATATCTTAATAAGACAACTGTAATTTTTTTCGTCACTATTATTACGATCTGCAGAATATGATTGCAGTCTTCACTACTATTTTCAATTGTCTTCGTCACACACGTGTGTGTGCATGTAGTAACCCTAGTGGAAATCCTATAATATTCTCTTTTCTTTTACAAAGAAAAATCTCTATATTTTACGTATGTTCTAATTTCTTATCCTTTATATAGGTACTGAGTTTGACTGGGAATTGAGCAGATAGAGGGTGAGGTAGTTTCCTTGTTCCAACTTAACAATTAAGGCTCAATCATCTCATGATGTACTAATGTTATATTTATTTACTGGGGTGAGAGTGAAAAGTGTGGATTTTTCTCACTCTAATATTTACTTACATATTTTAAGAGAGTAGAAAACTCAATCTGTGGGTCCCACTTATTTTTAGAGTGCGGGGTGAGATTTTCACTGTCATGAGAGAGTTGGGAGTGAGAATTCACTCCCATATCTTCTTTTTTTATCTTTATTTTTTATTAAATTTAATATAATATATTGATATATTTCTTCTCTAATTATAAATTAAGTAGGCTCTTTTATTTGTATCTTTAGATAATTAATTTATTTTGTTGAACAAGGTAATCAGTTAAAGTCTGGAGAGTAATTGTGAACAAAAGAATTAAAATGGAAGACAAATAAAAGAATTATCGCAAGAGTGGCTACAACGCTAAAAGCCTAATTTAGAAATGGAGGGGGAAAAGAAAGAATTTAAATGGTTGCACGGGCAAGGTTCTTGCAAAATAAATCAAATGGGATTGATGCTTGGATTTGCGCGGACTGATTAAATCTACTGTAACGATCGCACGTGAAAGAAGCGTAATCGTAAAGCATGCACCTTCACATGATTTGACTTGAAGATTGGTGGCCAAACAACCTAATTCTACACGGATTTGACGTTAATTTGAAGTCGGCCAAGAATTATAAAAACAAAGCCTTGGCTTTTGAAAATAGGTCCAGAGACAGAAAATTTAGAGCTGCCGCCGACAACAATTGAAGAGCAACGGTCAGGGGTTTGGGAGGAGAGATATTTAGCCGTTCGGATTTATTGCATATGATTGGTTTTATCTATTCTTTTATTCCGAAATTCAATTATGTGTAACTAAATTTTTTTATTAGGGTTAAGGATAAAGTTTTATTCAATGAAAAATATTATTTTTTATTTAATTAATTCCTTAATTGTGTGCTTTAATATTTATGATTCTTGTTTCACATGATTAGATAGATGCTGTTTAATCTTTTCACTAACACTACTATGTATTATTGATTGTTAAGATTAATATTTAACTAAATCTATACTTAGGCCTATAAAGTTTATATGTGATTAAATTTAATTATGTCTTTCATGAAACTATTTTCATTGAATGCTAATGAAAATTTTGGCTATTTATTATTAAATATGTATATATCGGATGCTTAAAATGAGTAAAATAACACAAGAATTCAAGAGATTAAAGCTATCAGAGTTTCATAATCCACCCTAGTTCAACTTAACAATTATCTAATTATCAATCAATTCTCAATTTTAAAGTCACAACTCAAAATTAATCTATATCGACCAGGGGCGTAGCTAGCATAGGACCAGCTGGGGCACGGGCCCTAGCAGGCTTTTAAAATTTTCTTTTGATGGTTATCTTAAGAAAATATATTTTGTTTGTTATTTATAAAATTGCCCTAGGTGAATTGTGAAATTTTGAAAGTCCCACATATAATTTTAAAAAATTTCATGCTGCCCCTAACTTAAATGTTTAATTCTAAATAATTTGATTAGCTATTATAATTTCTTGAAAATTAATAAGTAAATTTATTATTAATTTATATTATAGTTACGATTTTATATACCTATATCTAAATTTTTAAAATTTATTATCAATTTACACTATAGTTGCGATTTTTTATATTACAATATAAATTTTCAAAATTACATTACATTTTAAATATGCCCCAGCTCAATTAAATTCCTGACTATGTCCTTGATATCGACCCATGAATATAACAATTAAGCCAAATTAAAATTAAATTTGCATATTTGTTTTGCTTAAAATTAAACAGGAATAGGAACAAACCAATTTTTATTTTAAACTAGTTTTCATGTTATATCTGAAAATTGTTTTGTTTTTTGTATTGCATTGTTGTACGTGGAAGGATTTGATTGTGTACTGGAAAGTGTAAAACATGGTAGAGAGTAAAATTTGTAGAATTTTATATACTAGCAAACCCGCAAGTTAGACTATTTGTTTCTCTGCAAGTAGATAAGTATGTACGATATCGACAAGGTTGTATTTTGTCCCCTATTTTCATTGTATGCTTGTTGTGCTTTGATTAAATTAGTGGATTGTGGAGTTCGGAAAGCAAGTTTTCAATGATAGCAAAGGAGATTTGTGTCTTGCAATGCTTTTCCCCACTTATTATAAGCTTCTTTACAAGAGTGATCCGGTATGATAGTTCATTTCATGTTATTCTTAATTGATTAGTATTATTTTAATATGTATCTTCATTATTTATTACTCATTTTTACTTCAAATGTTGCTTGAAGAAGTAGAAAAAGATTTTGTTGGGGCCAAGAAATCAAATACTGCATGCATCAGTAAGTTTGCCATTTTCCTATGAATTTGATATGATGAAAATAGTATTTTAATTTACTGGGTATGAAAATTTTATATATGAAGTGATATATATTCCTTGTTGTGTAACTTGATGCTGAGAAGTTTTGTGGAAGCTATATCTCAAAATTGTTAGAACAAGAAATCTTTTGGTAAAAACCATCACCTATAATCCAGGAATATTCATGATGTATCACTAAGATCAATAATAAATTATGCGGAAGCGTACTTAAATTCATAATGCTGAATTCCTCTTTGGACTAGTGTGGTTGGCCTTCCAAATCAACACGTTCTCCTAGAAAATTCTTTAATTTTCTCTACGCTCTCTCTCTGATGATGTGATTTCATAAAGAATAGAATAATAGGTGTGATATGGGAACCATGACCACTTATATAGAAAATTTTTTTATGTTGTCATTAGGTATTCCTAATTTTGCTCATTATAGAATTAGAATACCATAATGTCTCTATACATTAAAGGCCCACACCCTATTAGATATATTAAAGCCCATAATATCGAAAACCTAAATAGATCACTTTTAATTGGGCTTAATCCTATATGACAGTCTGCAATATATAATTATTTACATATAAATCCAACATTGGATTAAGGATCCAACAATGTTGGATTAAAAAATTCAATAATCTCCGGCTTGGGTTGTATGTGTAACCTTATAATTATACTTTACAAAAATAACCGTATGAGCTTAACCTTACTATCATTACCGAAATGTATCGATAACTAATCTGGTCCACCAATCATACCAATATAAGATCAAAATTACCTTCGTTACAACTATCAGTAACTCAACCCATCAATGGTCACTATGTCAATACAACTGAATGACATGGATCATAATGTAGATGTGTAGCATGGAAATTTCATGCAATGTGATCTTAACATAACTATTTCCAACTGGTCTACTTTAAACCTTAGTGAGATCAAACCATACTAAAATTAGAGTGTGAATAAACCAAAACTTTATTTCTGTAGAAAATAACCTTAAATGTCCATAAGCTAAAAAAACTGAAAATATCTATAACCTAAGAGCATCTAAAATCACAAACTCCCACTAAAACTGAATATTTTGGGTGTTAATCCCTTAGTAAGCGAATCCGCAATCATGGAGTTTATATCGATGTGTTCTACAGACAACTGTTCACTCTAAACTCTTTCTCTAACAACTAGGAACTTGATGCCTATATACTTCGACTTCGATGAGCTCCTGTTGTTTTTGGAATACAGCACTACTGACTTATTGTTACAAAATAATCTGAGTGGTCTGTCAATACCATCTACTATACGCAGCCTCGTAACAAAATTCCGTACCTATATTCCATGATTGGATACTTCATAGCATGCTATGAACTCTGTTGCCATCATAAAAGAGGTTATTAAAGAATGTTTAGTACTCTTCCAAGAGATAGCACCACCAGCTAGCAGATAGATATAACCCAAAGTGGATTTTATATTATCTTGGCATCCAGCAAAATTGGAGTTAGTATACCCAACAGTCTTAAGCTGATCTAACCTCTTATATATGAGCATGTAGTCTTTTATTCTTTGTAAGTACCGCAAGACCTATTTGGTTGCTTTCCAATGGTCTATTATTGGATTACTTAAATATCTGCCCAACATTCCTATAACATATGTAATATCCGATCGCGTGCAAACCTAAGCATACATTATACTTTTTACTGCTGACATATAAAGAATCTTCTGCATTTCTTTCTCCTTAAAATCATTGTTGGGGTACTGATTGAGATTAAACTTATCTCCCTTAGTCACAGGGAAATCACCTGGTTTGCAATCTTGCATGCCATATCTTGAGAACCGTTTTCATATAGCTCTTTAGTGATAATCCAAGAATACTTTTGGACCCATTCTGGTGTATTCGTATGTCTAATACAAAAGAGGTGTCACCAAGATCTTTCATCTCAAAATTCTTAGCTAGAAATCTTTTGGTATCGTGCAATAACCTTATATTGTTGCCCGCAAGCAAAATGTCATTTACATATAAAATCAAAAAAATGTACTTGCTCCCACAGAACTTATGGTATTTGCAATCATTGATCAAATTCATCTTGAAACTAAATGAGATGATCACTTGATGAAACTAGAAGTACCAATGTCGAGATGCTTGCTTGAGCCCATAGATGGATTTCTTAAGTTTGCAAACCATATTCTTTGGGTCTCTTGACACAAAGTTTTCTAGCTGCACCATATAGATCGTCTCATCAATGTCACCTTGAGAAACGATGTCTTAATATCCATATGATGTAACTTAAGATTAAAATACGCCACTAATGCCATTATAATGTTGAAAAAGTCTTTTGAAAAAATTGGAGAGAAAGTCTCTTTATAGTCGATGCCTTCTTTCTCCGTAAAGCCCTTTGCAACAAGAAGCGCCTTGTACCACTCCATATTGTTTTTCGAATCTCTCTTGGTCTTAAATATTCATTTGCAACCAATAGGTTTTGCACCTTCTGGCAATAGGACAAGATCCCTTACGTCATTGTCCTTCATGGATTTCATCTCCCCATTCATGGCATCATACCACTTTTAAGAGTTAGAACTTTCTATGGCTTGACGGAAATTAATCAGATCATCTTCCATCACGTTGATGTCTACCTCATGTTCTTGGAGAAATACAATGTAGTCGTCTGGCAATGCACTTCTCTTTTCTTTAGTGGATCTCTTTAATGGCATAGGTTCTTGAGGTGGCAGAGTTTTTTTTTTTTTTTGGAACAACTTCTTGTATGGGGGGTTCTCTAACATTGTCTTGATTTGTTGTGTCTTGAACAAAGTCAAGAATGAGACCTTGATTAATGCCAATAATACCTATAGTAATATCAACATATTCCTCTTCAAAGACAAAGTCGCTAACTGTATCTCCCCCTGCAAACTCGACATACTTAAAGTACCGAGTATTTCCTAACTCAAAAATCGACTTAGTCATGGAATCATAAAATTTTTACCCCTTGTATCATTCAGAGTATAACCCTCTTTGAGTCTAGTTTCTTCTTATAAGGCCTTATCTCAACTGGACATTCCCAAACATGTAGGTCCTTTAGATTAGGCTTTTTGCATGTTCAAAACTCGTAAGGGGTTTTGACAATTGCTTTGGTTGGAACCTTATTAAGGATATATGCTACAATCTTAAATGCTTCTCCCCAGAGTGATTCTGGTGAGATAGAATGATAAATCATACTCCTCACCATGTTTTCAAGCGTCCAGTTTCATCTTTCAGCAACGCCATTCATAGTGGACGAACCCGGTATAGTGTACCGTGGCATGATCGCATTTATCTAAGAATTTAGCAAAGATGTTGTTCACCTGAACCGTCGTATCTGCCATAGTATTTACCACCATGGTCAGATCTGGCGCTTTTAATTCTTTCCCGAGTTGGTTCTCAACTTCAGCTTTAAAATTTTTGAACATATTCAATGATTGTGATTTTTCATGGAGGAGATATATGTAACCATATCTAGAAAAGTCGTTAGTCATAAAATATTGTTAACCATTCCAAGCAGCTATAGGGAATGACCCACAAATATCCATATGTAGGAGTTCTAAGACGTCCAAAGTCCTATTGGCTTCAATTTTTTTTTATTAGTTTGTTTTTGCTTGATATAGTTAACACAAATATCAAAATATATGAAATCTAAAGGGTTGAGAATTTCGTTTAACACAACTCTCTCTATTCTCTGTCTGAAGATATGGCCTAATCTCCTGTGCCATAACATAGTCGAATTCTCATTGATTAATTTTCTCTTTAAACCTCGTGTACTTAATTGTAGAGATTCGTTGGATGAAGCAATTGTATCAAGTATATAAAGATTATCATTGTCTGATAAAGAACCCGAACTAGCCAGTTTTGAATCATGAAACAACCTGAATTTTTCATTTTCGAATGAACAAGAATAACAAGATTTATTCAAAGCGGAAATGGAAATCATATTCTGCTAAAAGACGAAACAATAAATGTTTCATCAAGATCCAAATAAAATGCAGTCTTTAAGAATAATTTAAAATTTTCAATTGTTTCAACTTCAACCTTTTTACCATCACCCATATAGATGTATCTATCATCATCATTGAGCTTTCAGCAATTCAAGCAACCCTTCATAGACACACTCATGTGAGTGGTTGAACCAGAATCTACTCACCTTGTCTGTTTAGTTACAGAAGTTAAATTGACCTTAGAACGAACCAAACCATGCCCATCAGCTTTGTAAAAGAAACAACTAATGGCTTCTGGATCATCCAATTTCTTTTGTTGTTTCTTTTGAAGCGTTATATCTACAGCTTCCTTGGCGGTAGAGGCTAGGTGAGCACTTTTTGCCTTATCTTTCTTTAGCCTATTCTTTTCTTGAACACCATGTCATGTGAGCTCATTCAGAGACCAAGTCTTTTTCTGACAATTATATCTCACCTTAAATTGATTAAATTGTGTTGGTAAGGATATTAAAACCAGATGCACCAGCAAGTCCTCAGAGAGTTCAAGCTTAAGTGCTCTTATCTTAGAAGCAAGATGAAAGATCTCTATAATGTACTCCCTAATGTTGCCTTTACCTGTATACCTCATTGAAATTAGGCTTGTCAAGAGCGTAACAATTTTAGCCTTTTCGTTCTTGACAAACCTCTGCTCAATCTTGGAAGAAACTCCTTAGCCGTAGTTGTTTTTTCAATTATTGAGCCCCTAAATGCTTTTGGAATGGCCTTCTTCATAATCATGATACACATTCGATTTGACCTCTCCCATATTTCTATTTTCCTTTTATCATCAGGGGTACTCTCATCTGTAAGAGGTAGAGGAGAATCAACCCTTAATGCAAGATCAAAATCCATAACTGCAAGAACTATTAAGAGGTTCTCTCGCCATGATTTAAAGTTAGAATTATTTAGCATAGAAATAAAATTGATGTTGGCAGTAATATTAGCAATGGACATAACTGAATAGAGAACAACGATAAACAAAATAAGCTCATTTTATTCTTAAAACAAAATTAAATTCAAATAAAAGTAAATCCAATCTCAAGATACTGGACACTCCATTAATATTTTATCTTCAGACAAAATATTAACTTGTAAGTGATATCTTAGTGAAGTAATCAAACATTGATAATAAGAATGTGTCAAACAATGAATCTTCCTTTGGGATGATTTATTGCTCACATGTGCACATGCAATTCTATTAAATATAGACCTTCTTTTGAGTCGATTGATACTTACAAAAATTACATGTACAGAACCATTTATATTCTAAAATAAATTAATTTCCAAAATAGAGGTCACTTTGGCGACATGTTGCTTCAATTAATTTATCTCAAAATATATATAATTCTATCAATATTTGAATTTAAAAATTACACAAAAAATTATCCAAAAATAAAAAAAATTAAAAAATTTTGAGTCAAAATTCGGTCAACAGTCAACGGTAAAAAATCAACGGTCAATAGTTGACTGTTGACTGATCAACCATTGACCGATCAACCATTGACCGATTCAGGCTGAACCGGTTCGGGTCTAGACCAGTCCTAATTCAAGGCCCTAAATTTTTTTCCCTTCTTCTTCTTTGAGCGGCGGCCATGGCCATTGCTTTACCTACCAGGCCGTGGCTCCAACCTCGCCTGCCTCTCCCTTTAGTTTTTTCTTTTTTAATGTTTCTTGATGCAGTGGCCTTAGGTCGCTGTTTTTACTCTGATCAGGCGCGACTTGCTTGCCGATTGGGCCACGCCTTGCCCAGACACTGGAGATGGCTGGGCTACCACCAGCCTGAAACTTAAAAAAAAAAAAGAAATTATTTTTTTAATCCGAATTTCCAAATAAGAGAAAGGTTTCGTAAATTCTAGAAAAAAAAACAACCACAGATTTGTTTTCAAATTCAATAACCTTAATAATTCTGGTATTATCAAATTTGAGAACACAAAAAATTTAATCATTAATTAAAAATAAATTCAATTCTTAATGATTTAACATAAAGAGGCTCTGATACCACTTGTTAGAACATGAAATCTTTTGGTGAAAGCCATCACTTATAACACAGGAATATTCATATTGTATTACCAAGAATCAATAATAAATTATGTGGAAGCATACCTGAATCCATAATGCTGAATTTCTCCCTAGACCAGTGTGGTTGGCCTTCTAAATCAACACATTCTTCTAGAAAATCCTTTAATTTTCTTTAGGCTCTCTCTTTGATAGTTAGATGTAAAAAAAAAATAGAATGATATGTGTGACCTGGAGACTATGACTACTTATATAGACAACTTTTTCCTGTTGTCATTAAGTATTCCTAATTCTGCCAATCATAGAATTAGAATACTATTAGCTCTCTACACATTAAAGACCCATACTTTATTAGATACATTAAAGCCCATAATACCAAAAACCTAAATAGATCATTTTTAATTGGGCTTAACCCTGTACGACAGTCTACAAAATATAATTATTCACAAATAAGCTCAATGTTGGATTAAGGATCCAATATTAAGGATCCAACAATATTGGATTAAAAAATTCAATAGAAATATTATCATTGTATGACATCTAGTTATGATGAACATGAATTGGAGCTTGTACCGAGGATAGAGGGGAAAATTTAAAGGCCTGAGCGAGCTTCACGTCTATTAAGAGCAAAATTATGGTATAATAGAGTGCTAGGTAGAATTCAATGAGGGATGTATGCATATGGAACCCGTCGGTAGAATTTAACGGGGGATATATCATCAGTTACTTTTTTTTTCTTTTTTTTTTTCAATTTTTCACTTTTGCAATTCTTAGTGATTTAGGAAAAGCCTGAATTGATGGCTGATGATGAAACCAAGATGGCAGAGATGGTTTGCTATCTAACAAACCGTTAAGACTGCATGGCTTGTGGAAGTTGAAGGAGAAAATTCTGGTTATATTCCTTAAAAAGAAAAAATTACCTAGGCATAGGTTAGAGACCCTTACTTGTATGGGGCATGTTTTGATAATATGGGTGTCTGAAGTATGATTAAATAACTGTATCATGAAGTAACTTAAAATGCTGTGTAGCTTGTATGTTAATATGTCTTGTTAACTATATAGTTCCTATTTTGCACTGGGTTGCTGTATTAAGAGTTTGAATGCTGTGGAACCTGAAGTAACGATGACAATTTTTTGAATTAGGTTAATTTCAATTAACATCAGTGTTACTCATGATTGCAAAGTGGTATTTTTCTATCCGATTTCATCCTAGGAATGGTATGAGAAGTTTGAAATTTGGTGCTTTCCTTAAGATCTTATATGCCTACTTGTGAATTCATGCATAATTATTTATGTCTCACACCTTCTTATTGAGTGCTCAGAATGCATTTTGGTAATCGCATGCAATAACAGTGAGGGGTGAATGGTGATGGCCTCCTTAAATGGAAGAAATGAATGAATGGATTAGGAGAAGCCACAGTGAGAGTGGAGTGCATGTGAAATTCCTACACAGCCATTTGGATGTACTGTTTTCCACTCTATTCAAATTTCCTTTACCCTTCAAACTAAGTTGAAAGTAGTTTTGAATTTTGATGATGGAGCCTTACACATTTGAAAATCCTGAAGAATGCGGCTTTGCTGAAGATTGAACTGTTGCTGAAGAGCATGAAGATGGTGCGATTGCTGAAGATGTTGAAACTGGTATTGCTATTGTTGCTTGCGATAGTGAAGTTGTTGAGGTTGGTAGTACGCTGCAAATGGCGGTGCTGTTGCCGCTGAAGAGAACCTGTGTGGTAAGGGATGATATTTGACATTATATATAGGTATGGCATAACTGTTCTTTTTCTAATATTCAACATTAATTTTACAGATGAAGGGAAGCTTTAAGATTGCTGCTCGCTAGGGAAAGATTAAGTGAAGAGAAGCTGAACCAGATCGTAGAAGACATGCCTAATTATTTTTTCCCAATAAAAGGAGAAGCAACATCACAAAGACTACTTATTGGGCAAAACTAATATTCGTAACAAGAATAATCTATGGGAAAATGCTATGTAGATGCTCCTAAGATAGAGATATATGAGTCTTGTAACTAAGTTAATTTCTTGGTTACTAATTACAATGAAGTACTTTGATTTAGATTCTTATTAGGTTTATTATTTTGCTCGGAACTTGCTGTGGGCAAAGAATTTAATTTCTTATATGTGAAGTGAATTGTGTCTGTTGTGTATCAAATTAAAAAAGCAATAAAAGATTCAAATTAAGTTTCATTTTAGCAGCACCATGTACAGGATAAGATTTTGTGAGAAGTTTCAGATTTGCAGCCATTATAATAACATAATTAAATTCTCCAAGTTAGTTGCTCAATTCAGTGTGTGAGGCAACCAATTTCGGCAATTACAATTTTCGATTTGGGGTTAGGCCTTTGGTGTTTGGCATTGTTTCTGCTTTTCATGTTGTACCTGTTTTTGGGATTTGCTTCATTTGCTTGCGGAGAGCGAGATTGATGTAAAACTTGGATGAAACAAGCCCAGCCATAAGAACTAATGAGAAGTAAAAATTTTAACAAAGAAAATAAGTCATTTTTCAAAGTAATTGTCGAAGTTATTAATTAAAGAGTCAACATTTCCAGAAGTAATAAACTCGGGCTAGATGTGCAAGATTTGCAGACGCAAGTTAATACACACCTATACCTTACAAATTCAAATACAAATTTAAGAAATTCTAAGAATAGATGGGTCTCTCCGTATTTTCAAATAACTGTGGAATTAATGTACAATATTTCCATAGACTCAGAACAATTGGTAAGATGGCTACTAGAAAATCTGGAGCTATTAGCGAATACCCAATTCAAAAAGAGAAAAATTTGAAACCGCTATCAAGCCTCCAAATAATCGTTAAACTAATTTAACTCGGTCTTAAATCACTAACATGGAATCCAATTTAGACATTGTAGTTACCATTTCATACACAACAAGTAGATTGTTAAATTGATCAAATATGCAAACTTTCATTTTACGGCTCTGTGTCGAGTCCGGTATGGTTCGAAATTCAGACGTTTGAACTTCATTTTCCACCAATTTAAAGGCTCAAAAAGTTGATTAGGGAATCGAACCATGTATTGAAACCATATATTAAAATTTATATAAATTTTGGAACCATATCAAAATAATAAATAACCATGACAATTGAGGAATTAATCCATTTATGCACCTATCGAACAAACACAAATATTTTTGCCATTTATATTGATGCGAAAATATTGTAATTTTGTTACACTATTTCATCATCATTACTACATCAAAAAATTGCATCATTACCACATCAAAGAATTGTCCAAAATATTAAAACAGTATATGCATTGCAAAAGATATTGTCAGCTTTAATAACCCAAAAAAAGCTGTGCTCAATACTTCCCCCTTCATGTCAGCAAAATAATATCACTCCTATATCTCAAGACCAGATTGATAACTCTATGAAAAGATAGTTATCATAACATTTATAAACCTAAACTAATATTACTTAGAGAGTTAATGATGAATTTTTATCCCATTTTTAGCAAATTTTGCATGAGTATCTATTCAAGCTTAATTAAAAAAATTTGATGTGTTTTAGATCATTTTTAGCTCTGATTAAATGTGGTATTGTAGGTGACCTAAAAGTTCATGTTTTGTTGATAGATGCTGTAGTAGAGGGACTACATTGCTGCAGCAATAGGCTTGTAGAAAATGACAAAAGACTTATCTGCATATGAACCAAAACAAGTCTGAGTCAGAGAAAATGCTGGAGCAAATGCTGCAGCATCCAGGACTAAGTACAGACAAAAATTATCTAGGATGTTTACACTATCTGACAGATTCTACTATAGCCGTTACCGCACTACCACTGTCAAGTGCAGATAAAACAGTGGCAGGCGTGGCAGCCAGCACAAAAAGAAATGTGGTCCTAAAATGCCAAGAATGGACAAGTGTCCTCACGCCTTTTTGGGTTGCCCTCATTCCAAGATATAAAAGAGCACATTTTAAGGAAACACATGTACATGAATATTTATTGCCGTCACACACATAAAAAAGTTTTTAAAAAAAAGAGATGAGATTTTAGAGCTGCAACAGTGGATATCTCGTGGAGAAGGAGGAGAGAAACTTGAAGACTAAAGCGTGACACTTTGGTCCTTTTTGTATCTCAACTTTATTCTTGTATTTGCTCTTTGATGATATATTTCATGGCAAACACTTACGTTTTTACTGTGTTAAAGCTCATCATGAGCCAAACTTTAATGTAGTCGGGTTTTGAATGGGCTTAATGGTTATTTGTCTTATATATATATGTTGCTTAGAATCTGTTATAGCGCTTTTTTTTTTTTTTTTATTTTACATATTGTAAATCTCTATTTCGGTTGACTACCTATTTAATGGATACTACCTAAGAAGAAGCTTTAAAAATGTCTGATTTAGTAGAACAAATTAAGGTAATACATGATATTTAGATTGAGTTTCCTAAGTTGAGTTAATCCCGATTTGAATAGGACCATATAATCTAAGATTAGTGAAGAACTAGACATAGGAATTCACCTTATAGGGCAAATAGAGTCTAGGTCGTTTAATGATATGTTTATTGTTAGTTTAATAACTGGTTAATGTTAGATTGCATATAGACATAAGATATCCAACATGCGACAGCTGAGGATGCATTAGATGCGTTAGAGATTCTGCCTAGTGCTATAGTAAATGATGTAGCAACTAAGCCTCAAGTGTAAGAAAGTCAATAACCATTAAGTGAGTTTATTAACCCAATTACCCTTTGTCATTGAAGTATATATGTGTGTTCGACTTTATTTTTTCTTTATTGCATTCAGTTTATTGTATTTTTAATTTAATTAGATCATAAATCTCATCATTTATTTTGTTTTATTTAGTTTACTAAAATTACACTGTTAAGATTGCTGTAACAAGTTCTATAACATCAATCCCTGTAGAGGCAATCTTGATACTCATCATTATGTTACTTGTTGTGTACACTTGCAAATTGACACCACTATACATCATATCACGCATCCAACACTGGTTCATAATAATGAAATTATGATTATATTTTCAATTCTTTAGTAGAAATATGGACGACAAAGACAATATCAGATGAATTAAATTGATTGTTGACTTGCGCAGACAAAGTTAAAAATGCAGTCAAGGCTGATGCTTTCAAATAGGTTTGTGGAAGCAGCAATTTCTCCTTTATCAAGCAAATCCTACAAACATGGAACAAGAATGTAATTGCAAACTTGTACTAGTAGTATTTAATATGATTACATATATTTAAATAAAATATATGGCTAAATTCAATAAAGAGACATTACCAAACTATCTTCTGTTAAATTCAATAAAGAGACATTATCAAACTATCTTTTGTTACCTTTGAAATACTGAACAGCTCTTTTTTGCTTTATGTACTGATGTAGACAATTGGATAGTGTGGCCATTTTGTGGTGGCAATATTAATTCAACAATAACTGATTGAGGAAATCAAAATAGTAGATACAGTCTCTAGACCAATAATTCCAAAATGAGAAAACTTTTTAGATTTATTTTTTTAAATGGTCTTTTTAGATTTATTTTTTTTAAATGGTCATACTACCCTCTGCAATGATAGCAGAAAGTTGTCAATAGTTTACTTGTGTCAAAACACTTAACAAACTACAAAATTAATAAAATTACACCACTAATTTCTGTCGTAATTCTCTAGGCCATAGATGAATTGAACATTTCTTACAATGCAATTGAGTACTAAAATATCAATTCTTTTTGTATTTTATTTGAATTATGGAAGTTGAAGAATGCAAAAGCACTCCCTATAACAATAAGGAAAAGTAAACAAGGAAGAAGCTACTAAATTGACAGACTAATTCTGCAGTTGTTTTACTCACAGTTCCTTATAGCATTTTCAGTATTACCTATTGGACTCCCTCCTCGATACATCTCTGCTATTGTCTGGACTCTCATCCTGCAAGCAAATATGACAGGGTATACATAACTCCGGCATTACAGTAAGGAAATGCACAATAGCTATATTGACAATTCATAAACAACCTTCAACATTTTATCAACTTCATCAATGTAGATGATCCCTCTCTAAGCCGCTTTCATATCAAAATCAGTAGCCTTGGGACCAAAAAGCATTCAAGAAAAAGCCAAAATAAAGGAATCGAAGTTGACCAAAGCTCTTACAAATTTAATTCACAACAGATTTTCTCAAACACAAACAAAGAATCTTATGAATAGACATAAAAGTAGGCATAATAGTTTAATTAGTTTACATGCAATTTCTTATGTCTCGAAACGGGAACTTCATGATCCAAAACCTACAAGTGAATATGAGTGTTTCTTAATGAACAGATGAAAGCAACTAATCACCCGATTATCAATTTTTAGATCAAATTTTTGAATGAATCAAGTAACACATAAATTTCAACAACTTGGCATTTAGAGTAAACATGACAATATATTCTTTTGCCATGTCCCCCATCATTTTTCCTTTTTTGTGAGTGCCACACATCACAATACTCTCGCACAT
This sequence comes from Murraya paniculata, assembly GCA_030449075.1. Classification (NCBI taxonomy): domain Eukaryota; kingdom Viridiplantae; phylum Streptophyta; class Magnoliopsida; order Sapindales; family Rutaceae; genus Murraya; species Murraya paniculata. Next base: position 367,056 of record JAEVFN010000027.1, on the reverse strand, counting down.
GAACCACATATATCAAAAACCTACCAACCTAGCAGTGGATATAGCATGGAAGCACAATCAAATTCTTAATGCTCCACAGATGTTCATGAGGGCATGCACATGTCAACCACAGAGAATTAATTACAATACCATTTGCCTCAGGGCCCAAGAATGACATTAACACACCAATTTGGAATCTTTATCCTCTATACATTCAACTTATTAAGAATTAGCAATTTAACCTTATAAGAACTTCAAACGATGAATATCTATTGTTATTGGAAAAAAATGCATCAATCGGGCGTAAAACTAGAGTCAAAACCCAAAAAATTTACCTTTTTGTCAAGCAGCCAAGAACCCGACTTCGAAATCACTGAGGAAGGACTGGAGATCAGAGGTGAGGATAGAGGTGGCGACCTCCGAAGCAGCGTTGGTTTACTGAAACTGAATGAGCCATTAATTCGCTGCCACCCTGTTATATGTTTTGGTCTTTTGATTCAAGACTTGAACAGCTTGCGCCACTTTAATTTGCTGGTCCATTTGCATCAAACGAAGCCGAGATTGTATGAAACTCAATGGTGGACTTTGACTAGGATGCTGGTTGGAGGAGATGCAGTTTCAGCTTCTCTTGGCCATGGATTTGGAGTAGGATGCTGGTTGGAGGAGGTGCAGCTTCGACTTCTCTTCGTTAATGTCTTGGTTTTCTTAATTTAATATTTCAAAATTTCATAGTAATTTAACTATGAAATGACGTCGTTTCACAAATTGTAACCACCTGTGCTAGGTAATCCGTTGGGTTGCCTTTTTTTTTTCACCCATAAGCAACCATTTCAACCTGTTAAATTTTCTTTATGTTATGCACATGTGGCACATTCTTATTGATTTTAGTTAGTCAAATCTTCGGCTGTAAGTTGCGGAAACAGTAACTTAGGGAGACTCCAACAAATATTGGCAAATTATGGTGGGTGAATTTCAATTGGAATATTCAAATAAAAACAAGCCAACTCTGGTTAGTTGACCAAGATACAAATTAATTGGAGTGCTCAAGGCTCCTAAAATTCCTTTTCCAATGTTGCACGGTAGAGTCGAGTTGTCTCGTCTCTTGCCACAACTATAACCCAACAAATCTTGTTAGCTAAGTGTTTGGAGAGACTGTCATTTAGAGTTTTAGTGATTGATTTAATGGAAAGTAAGGCTGGGCAGTATCCGATTCGATTACTGAACCGAAACCAATTGGGTTTTTAAAATTAAAATCGAAATCAAGCTGAAGTTTAAATCCGAATTTTAGTTCGGTTCGATTTGTTTTGGTTCGCACGTAGTTTTTTTACCCAATAACAAAAATCAAGCAAAATATACATAATATAAGCACACAAATCGAACAAAATATAGAAACCCAACAAAATTTGAAAATCCACAATAACAAAACAGGACAACATAATATAACAAATAAAAGGAAATTCCACACTTTCCCACTATTCCAATATTTTTCCAGCAACCAAACGCAACTTATATATTGTGTCACCAATAACCAGCAATAATAGCAATAAATACACCAAAAAAATACCAGCAAAAAAAATTGACACTCTTATTACATTTACATAAAGAAATTGATCTAAACATAGAGAAACAATATTTAACAATATTTATAATGTTATTACACTTGTATAAAGAAATTGATCTAAAGAGACGGATAACCAATATTCATAGAGATGAAAAAAATTAAAAAAATTGATTGTTTGATAGTGACTTAGACAAAGAAAGAAAATGATCTAAAAGACTAAAACAAAAAAAAAAAATTAATCTAAGGAGAGAGCAATCGATGAGGAATTGCAACCAGTTGTGACGAACACGTGAACTGTCAGTGGTTGACGGATGACTGTGCTAAGGCTAACGTTGGCTGTAATGCGCGAGAGGAGCGACTGTTCGTGTGGTGTGAGGAACAACGATGCAAGGATGATGGGCTGTGAAGAACGATTGAAGGACGGACAACAGTGGTAAGGTGACGGTGGTCGTAGTGCGTGAAAATGAAAGTGAGTGGTTTATATATATATAATTAATGTGAGAACCGAATGGTTTTTGTTCAAGTTTTGGTTTTTTGAATCGAGCCAAATAGAAACCACTCGGTTCACCAATATTTAACCCATTCAGTTTTTGTTGAAGGGGCCGAATTGAACCGAATAGATAAGTTTTGATTTTGGTTTAGTTTGGTTCAGCGAAAACTAAACCGAATGTTCACTTCTAAATTGGAAAGCATGGTAGCAGTTCAGTCTAGGTTCTGTGTTTAGAATAGAATAATAATAGGCTAAGAGGGCTACGAATCACAATAATTGAGAAGTCCTTTATTGAATAAGGTGAGAAGTATTGAGAAGTCCTGTATTGGATGGGGTGGATTCTAAAATGGTTGGATTAGCAGAAGAAAAGGTGGCCTTACTCTATGGCCTTACTCTATTTGACCTGTGGAAGAATATTGTAGCGGGTTGTCCAAAATTTCAGTCCAACCGTCTAAGATTGGGCCCAAATCCAAGCCAAGATATTCTCGTTTGGCTCAATTTTAGAATTTTTCAACACACTCCGGCACATCTCATCACTTGTACATATTTAGAGCCTTCCACACTTGTATATACTTAGAAATATTTAGATTTTGTTAGCAAGTTGTGCAACTTGCATGCTGATAACTCTATAAAAAGAGAGTTATCATGGTATTTTTAAACTTAAACTAACATTACTTAGAGAGTAAATGATGTGTTTTTATTGCATTCTTAATTACATTTTGTAAGCATCTGTTTAAATTTATTTTTAATAAATTAATTTTGTTTTAGATCACTTTGCACTTTGATTATGTGTGTGATTGTAGGTGATAAAAAAAACTAAAGTTTTAGGGATGAAATGCTGCAGCACCAGACTTGTAGAGATGACCAAGAATTTGTTTATAGATGAACTAAGGCAAGTCTGAATCAGAAAAGATGTTGTAGCCATTATTGTAGCAATTTGGGAGCAATTGCAGACAAGATTACGGGTGTGTTAACTGACAAAGTAGTGACAAGCAGCACAAAAAGATTATGATCCGAAGTTTCCAAAAAAGGGAGACACGCGGCCACATGCTTTTGGTTGCCCTAATTCCAATATATATAAAAAGAACACACATGAAAGAAAAAAAGGGGTGGGAGGAGGAGGAGAGAGCTATCATCTAAGAAAGATTAACAGAGAAAACAAAAGAAAACAGAGAATAAGAGAGATTTAAGGGCTGAGCAAGGGATTCGAGAAGAAAAAGAAGGAGAGATCGTAAAGACTTAGCGGAACTCAATTCCTTATCCTTATTTTCTTGTTTTTAATTCATTACAGGAATGTATTTGATGACAAAAATGAGTATTGCTACTATTTTATCGCATACCATGAACTAAACTTTGATGTAGTTGGGTGTTAAACAAGCTTAATGGTTATTTGACTTATATATGTGTGTTGCTCTGAATCTGCTGTAGCATTTTATCGTCATTTTACTTATTGCAATTTCTTGTTTCGGTTAATAACCCATTTAGTAGATACTAGCTAAGAAGGAGCAAAAAAAAGGTTTGACTTAGTGGAACAAATTAAGACAATATATGGTTTTAGATTGAGTTTCCTAAGTTGAGTTAATCTTGATTTGAATAGGGCTATGCATAATCTAAGATTAGTGAAGAATTAGACATAAGGATTCACCTTGTAGGGCAATTAGAACCTAGAACGCATAATGTTATATCTAATGTTAGCATAACAACTGGGTACTATTAGGATGCAATTAGATATAAGATATTCAACACGCAACAGCTAAGGATGCATGAAGGATTCTGCCCAGTACTGTAGTAGATGCTGTACCAATAGTACAGTATTTGAAAAACAGTCAATACAATTAAGGGAGTTTAAACACTCAGTTACTCCTTTTTCATTGAGTGCATCTTTAAGTTTGACTTACGATTTTTCCTTGTTGCATTTTGTTTATTGCATTTTTAAATTTAGTTAGCTCATTGATTTATTAATTATTTTATTTCAATTAGCTTAAAATTGCACTGTTAAGATTGCCATAGCATGTTTTATAACATCAATCCTTGTGGCGATGATATGAATACTCATAATTATTTTACTTTTTGCGTACACTTGCACATTGACACATATAGTAACATGCATACCAACAAGTTTTTGATACCGTTGTTGGGGATTGAATGCTTATTGTGATTTATGAATTCAATTTTAGTTGGTGCCAATTTTAGCTCTCTTTGAATTTGTTTACTGTGTTGACAAAAGTGCTCTAGCAATCCTTGTATACGTAAGCACAAACGTGTTGAATTTCAGTGTGATCTAAAAATTGAAAAGACTACTAGGAGATTGAGAAAAGAGGATAGAAATTTAAGATCAATTGCAAATATGGATGATTTGCATGATATGGGAAATTTGAACCCTCTAGGAAAAATAGAACCGGCTTATGCACAAGGAGGTCAAGAAGGTCAGAATAGGCAGAATGTTCATTGGCAACTAGGGAACAACAATATTATCTATATGGCAGATGATAGAGACAGAGTCATTAGAGATTATGCAGTGTTGACTACTTAAGCTAGAAATCCTAGAATAGTTCAACCTGAAGTGCAAGCTGCCAATTTCGAGCCAGTGATGTTTCAGATGCTTCAAATAAGGGGGCAATTCAATGGACTGCCATCAGAAGATCCTCATCTTCACCTTAAATGGTTTTTAGAGGTGAGTGATACTTTCAAGATTGCTGGAGCATCATATGAAGTATTAAAACTCAGACTTTTCCCATTTTCTCTAAGGGATCGAGCAAGAGCATGGTTGAACTCTCTATTGCCTAACTTCATTACTACATGGAATGACTTAGCTGACAAATTTTTAATGAAATACTTCCCACCTACTAAGAATGCTAAATTGAGAAATAAGATCACGTTTTTCTATCAACTTGAAGATGAAAGCTTGTATGATGCATGGGAAAGATTCAAGGAGTTGCTCAGAAGATGTCCTCATCCTAGTATTCCTTACTGTATACAGTTGGAAACTTTTTACAATGATCTCAACTGAAGCACTAGATTGATGGTAGATGCCTTAGCAAATAGCGCCTTGTTAACTAAGTCTTACAATAAAACTCATGAAATTTTAGAAAGGATAGCTAACAACAACTATCAATGGCCATCGACCAGACACGCTACAGTAAGAGGAACAATAGGAGTCCACAATGTAGATACCTTGACAGCATTATCAACCCAAGTAACATCATTAGCAAATATGGGGAAGGCTGTGACTACTGCTCTAGCAACTGTCAACCAATTTGCTAAGGCTTATTGCGGACTCTTGTGTCTATTGCGGAAAAGGGCATCTATTTGATAATTGCCTTGAAAATCGTGTCTCATTCAACTATGTAGGCAATTACAGCAGACATAACCAGAACAATCCTTACTCAAACATTTATAACCCTGGATGGAGACAATACCCAAACTTTTTATAGGGTAATCAAAATCAATATGCTACAGCACCCAGTGAACAAAACAGGCCTGCTTAACCACTTGGATTGCACTAGCAAAATCAAAGGTAAAGAAGCATCAACAATGATCAACTTAGTTCTTTTGAAGATTTGATTAAGGAGTACATTGTGGAGAATGAAGCGGTTGTCCAAAGCCAAGCTGTATCTTTAAGAAACCTAGAAAATCATATTGGACAGCTTGCTACAGCATCAAGCAACAAACCACAGGCAGTTTATCCAGTAACACAGAAGATCTAAGAAGAGAAGAAAAAGAACATTGCAAAGTGATTAACTTAAGATCTATGAAGGATGTTCATATATGCCAGTTAGTGTACCAAAAAGAAGAGTTGAACCCATGTCAACCAAGAAGAAACTCAAGTTAAAGAGGAGCAAGAACCTTATATTTTCCAGCACATTGATGAGAGCAGTCAAGCTATAGCATTTGCAGAAAATGATGACTCAACACCTGTTGGTGAAGATGCTACAGCACTAACCATTTCAGTCCAGAACATGGCAAAAGAGAATCAGTCTGTACAACTTGCTACAGCACAACAGTTTAGGGACCCACCACCCCTTCCTTAAAAATTCCAAAAACAAAAACAAGACAAGTAACTTAGCAAATTCTTGGAAGTGCTGTAGTAGCTGTATATCAACATTACTTTTGTGGAAGTTCTAAAACAAATGCCAAATTATATGAAGTTCTTGAAATATATTTTGGCAAGGAAAAGAGGGCTTAGAGAGTTTGAATTAGTTGCTCTGACACAAGAATGCTGCTATATGGTTTAGAATAAGATACCTCAGAAGCTAAAGGATTTATGAAGTTTTACAATCTCATGTTCTATAGGATCTAAATATAGTGGCAAAGCACTTTGTGATTTAGGATCTAGCATCAATCTCATGCCTCTATAAGTGTTCAAGCAACTGGGAGTTGGAGAAGTTAGACCAACAATAGTGACTTTACAACTTACTGACAAATCTCATGCCTATCCAGAAGGCAAAATTGAAGATGTATTGGTGAAGGTGGATAAAATTATTTTTTCAGTAGATTTCATAGTGTTGGACTTTAAGGCAGATAAAGAAGTTCCAATCATTTTAGGCAGACCCTTCTTAGCCATGGGAAAGATTCTAATTAATGTGCAAATAGGAGGGTTGACTATGCGGGTTGATGATCAACAAGTTACATTCAATGTGGTACATGCCATAAAGAGTTCTGATGATGTCAAAGACTGTAATTTTATCATTACTGTGGATTTTACTATAGCAGAAAGATTAAACAGTTGCTGCTGCAATAAAGAAATCAAGGCTGTAACATTTGAAAAACTTAAAGATGAAGATCTTGAAACAACTGACATAGCATAGCTAGGAGAGAAACAACCCTTCAAAACTGACAAGTACTTTGAATCTCTTGATCTTTTAAACAGGGAAGTAAAACCTTCTGTTCCCTCTATTGAGTCACCTTATGTCTTAGAATTAAAACTTTTACCTTCGTATTTGAAGTATGTTTTTCTTAGTGACAATGACACACTTCCTATAATCATTTCATCTTTTTTGAATGCAGAATAAGAAAAGAGTTTGGTGAATGTATTGGGGAGATACAAGGAGGCCATTGAATGGACCATGGCAGATATCAAAGGAATCAACCCCTCCATATGCATTTATAAAATTTTCCTAGAAGATTGCTACAATAAGTCAGTAGAGCAACACAGCAGATTAAATCCCATCATGAAGGAAATTATGAAGAAAGCGATAATCAAGTGACTTGATGATGGAATCATTTACCCATTATCAGACAGCTCATGGGTAAGCCCATTACAATGTGTTCTAGAAAAAGGGGGGAGTAACAGTTGTAGCAAGTGAAAGGAATGAGCTTATTCCTACAAGAACAGTAACTGGATAGAGAGTTTGTATGTATTATCGAAAGTTAAACAAAGCCACAAGGAAGGATCACTTTCCATTGACTTTCATAGATCAGATGTTGGACAGACTTACTGGAAAAGAATACTATTATTTCTTGGATGGATACTCAGTCTACAACCAGATTACTATAGCACCAAAGGATCGGGAGAAGACAATATTCATTTGTCCCTATAGAACCTTTGCCTTTAGAAGGATGCCATTTGGCTTGTGCAATGCTCCAGCAACCTTCTAGAGATGATGTCTGTTTTTTCAAATATGGTTGAACAAACACTTGAGGTATTCATGGATGATCTTTTAATTTTTCGGGAATCATATGATAATTGTTTACATAATTTAGAAAATGTATCTAAGAGATGTAAAGAGACAAACTTAATGTTGAATTAGGACAAGTGCCATTTCATGGTATAAGAGGGGATAGTCCTAGGCTATAGGGTCTCTAGAAAGGAAATAGAGTTAGATAAGGCAAAAATATAGGTGATTGATAAACTTCCACCACCTACTTCAATCAAGGGCATAAGGAGTTTTTTAGGGCATGCTGGGTTCTATAGAAGGTTTATTAAGAATTTTTCCAAAATATCGAAACCTTTATACATGTTGTTGGAGCATGATAGACCCTTTAATTTTGATGAGAATTGTTTAAAAGCCTATGTTGAGTTGAAGAGACTCTTGTTACAACACTAGTTATTGTAGCACCCGATTAAAGTATGCCTTTTAAATTGATATGTGACGTTAGTGACCACTCTGTTGGAGCAGTGCTAGAGTAGAGGAAATGCTAGATTTTTCACTCCATTTATTTTGCCAACAAGACCTTAGCAGATGCACAGCTCAACAATACTACCACTAAAAAGAGTTGCTGGCAATTATTTTTGCATTTGATAAATTCAGAGCTTATTTGGTTCGCACCAAAGTGACTGTTTATATAGATTGCTTAGCTATAAAGTATTTGATTTCAAAGAAAGATGCCAACTCAAGGTTGATTAGGTAGATTCTTTTACTATAAGAGTTTGACCTAGAGATCAAAGACAAGAAAGGCAATGAGAATCAAGTAACAAATCATCTTTCAAGGCTAGAAGCAAATGCAAGCATTCTATCTAAGCAAGACATAACTGAAACTTTTCTTGATGAACAGTTGCTAATGATACAGTATGCACAAATGTTGTAGTAATCTGGATTTTCATAGTATGCAGATTTTGCTAATTATTTAGTGAGTGGATTATTACCCTATGATTTGAGCTACCAACAGAAAAAGAGATTTCTCCATGATGTCAGAAGTTATTAGTGGGATGACCTTTACTTGTTTAAGTGCGTTTAGACCATAAGATTAGAAGATGTGTTCATGATGAAGGTATTTCAAACATTCTACAGTCTTGTCATGCTGTAGCATATGGTGAACATTTTGGAGGACACAAAACAATAGCAAAAGTTCTTTAATCAAGTTATTACTGGCCCCTCTATTTTTAAAGATGCTTATAAATTTGTTAAGTGCTGTGATAGGTGTCAAAGAATAAGAAACATTTCTCAAAAGTATGAAATGCCACTGACAAATATTTTGGAGGTTGAACTTTTTGATGTATGGGGGATAGACTTTATGGGACCATTCCTACCATCTTTTGGAAACCTATATATCTTAGTTGCGGTGGACCATGTGTCCAAATAAGTAGAAGCTATAGTATTGCCAACAAATGATGCCAAAGCAGTGGTGAAGTTCCTTCAGAAGAATATCTTTGCGAGATTTGGCACTCTTAAAGCCACTGTCAGTGATGAAGGAGCCCATTTTTACAATAGGATGTTTGCTGTAGCATTCGCTAAGTATAGAATCAAGCATAAGGTTGCTACAGTATATCATCCACAAACAACTAGTCAGGTAGAAGTGTCCAATAGGGAGATAAAAAAATTCTGGAGAAAGTGGTGAATCCCAATAGAAAGGATTTGTCTCTTAGACTAAATGACTCCTTATGGGCTTATTGAATAGCTTATAAAAACCCCACTTAGCATGTCTCCATACAGAATTGTTTACGGTGAATCTTGCCATATGCCATTGGAGTTGAAGCATAAAGCATATTGGGCAGTTAAACAACTGAACATGGATATGATTGCTACAGCAGAGTAGAGGAAGCTATAACTTTGTAAGTTAGAAAAATTACAGTTATTCTCCTATGAAAATGCAAGGCTCTACAAGAAGAGGACCAAGAAATAGCATGACAAACAAATCCAGCAGAGGGAGCTTATTCCAGGCCATCGTGTCTTGCTTTACAACTTCAGATTAAAACTCTTTCCTAGAAAATTAAAGTCTAGATGGTCAAGACCTTTCAAATTTATCAAAGTTTATCCTAATGGGGCTATGGGGCTTCAAGATGAAAGGACAGGTCAGGAATTCAAGGTGAATGGGCAAAGAGTGAAGCACTACATTGGACTTGCTGTGAACAATCCAAGGGAGGATTTGTTCTTAAAGTATCCAGCTTGAGGAATTAGGGATGGTAAGGCTGAAGGACTTAAAATCAAGCGTTGATTGAGAGGCACCCCAACGAGAAAAGTTGTTTCAAATTTTTAAAGCACTAAATTTAGCTTTAATAAGTGTTTAATTTGCCTTTTCGTTATTTAAAATTGTGCATCTAATTTCTTTATTTTCTTGTGTTAAATTGCAGTAAGTAGAAATTGACTAAAAAAAATGTGGGTACAACAACAGATTGGTTGTCGTAGCAACGAAATTTTACTGTTGAACTGTTAGTCTTGGATTTTTACCATTGGTGGCTAATAAGCTTATGTTAGCAGATTAGAATTTGTGATAAGAATGACTATGCAATCCCTGATTTGTCATGATATATATCTATCTTTTTCTATTAAAAAAATCTGTTTTTAAAAGTCAAAATTTTCCAAATCTATCATTTTAATTGCCTATTTCTCTCTCCACTTTCCTTTTGTTATAAATTAGGGATTTAATTTCACTATTTCCATTTCACTATTACTTTTTCTCTCCCCGTTTGTAACTCTTAGCATCTTTACATTTCTTTTTCACGTTCTTATCTTTTTAGCACAACAAAACTTAGTTTGAATTGCTGTAGTAATGTCAAAAATTAAAGCACGTGCTGGCAGAGTGAAGGACCTTAAGTGTTTCTATAGCTTTAAAACTGAGGAAAAATATAAAGAAATTATCAAGCCTCAGAAAATTTTGAAAGAAAAGGGTTTTCAATTTCCAAAATAGCCAACTGGGGTGATGAACAACATTTACACTGCTGTGGCAAGGAGAGGGTGGATCAAGTTTTTTGTTGACCCCCAAGACCCGGTCTTTTCAATCGTTAAGGAGTTCTATTCAAACATGTTACAGCAATATCAATATAACATCATTGTGAGGCAAGTTCAAGTACCCTTAGATTCTCTAGTTATCAATGCTTTTTATAACTTGCCTGCTGTTATTGACTGAGAGTATACAAAATTTACTGAGAACATGACTGTAAAGAAGTGAAGGGAGGTTTTTAAAACCTTAACTATCTAAGGCAGCCAATGGATGAATGAGGAGGGTAGAGTGGTTAGGATAGACTTGAAGCCCGTTGTTAAGGTTTAGGTGAAATTGTTGAAATCTACACTGATGCCTACCACCCACACAACCACTATGTCCCAAGATAGACTTATACTCCTTTATGCCGTAAAGGGTTTAGCCATTGATGTTGGAAAAATCATTGAGCAAGAAATTAGAGATTGTGCCATAAAGAAGCAAAAGTCTGTTGCCTTGTTGTTTCCCTCCCTTATCATCGGTATTTGTGAGGCCTCAGGAGTAAAATTTATAGTAAGTGGTGAGAGAGTGAAGAATGAAGGCGCTATCACAGCTAGGATAGTCGAAAGGTTTGCTGATGAATCTGCTGCTGTAGCAACCCCAGAACACTCTACTGCAATTAAATTAGGGCAAGCTACTGAGATTGGGTAGATACTGTAGGAACTTAGTGAAAACCTGAATGCATGTGTCCAAGCGCAAATAGAGGATAATCAAAGGTTTTGGACTTACTTACTGCATCTTGAAACTCAGAAACATCAATTTGCCATGTATATGAAGAGCAAATATGTAAATTTTCCTGAGTCATTGCTGCAGCAGTTTAATTTTCAAAGAGTTGAGGAGATTGCTCTAGTAGACGAAAGTGAAGAAGTAGAGATTAAAGGAGAGTCAGGAGAAAAGCAGCAGCCAAAAAAGAAAAAAAAGGAAGCTGAGGATGCTGAAGCAGAAAGTGAAGAGGAGGAAGAAAATGAGGAAAAGGAAGAGGAATCTCTAATTGTGACTCCCAAAAGCAAGAGAAAAGAGAAAATTTTGATTGATGAGGTGTTTCTGATAGTGGAAGAAAAAGATGTTGATGCAGCCTTAGAGGAATCGGTAGCAACAACACCCTCATTAGTTGCCATAAAGCAAACTCCCACAATATTTCCTGTCCTAACTCCATGGGCATCTAACAAAAGAAAGGAGCACAACCTTCTGGAGGTACTGCAGCATCATGAGCACCAGAAGAACCCGAACCTAAGAAAACAAAGCCAACTCTACCCAAAGTTACAGAAGCTGCTGGAACCCTCAAACCAATCCACGCAAAAGCCAGAGAAAGAAACAAACAATTGCTGCATCGCTGGGTTCACCAAAGGCACAAACAATTTTCTTCTCTTTCATTTATTTAATCTTGTTTATTTTGCATTTCTTTCTTTTAAGTGTATGCATGTTTGTCTTTAATTTATTTTAAGTGCATGTGAGGACCCATGCAACCTCTCAAGCTTTGGGGTGGCTGTGTTAGGGTGTAATGGTCTATAAATGTATGTGTTTGCATTAGGTGTGTAGCTCCGTTTATCTAGGATTTTTATTTGGATTAGAAAACCTAATGAGGGTGAATTGGGTGATGAAACGAAAGGTTGAATGACTGCCAAGTAGAGACAGTTTATGGATGAAGGTTGAAACTTTGTCTTAACACTTAGGCTTTGGTTTAGTTTTGTGAGTATTCTGTAGTAAAACCAGGTAGAGTAGTGTAGAAAACATCAACAAGGTTAAAAATATCTCAAGTTTGAGGGGCGTGAAAATTTTTTCACAATTATCACAAACTGTGCTAGATATGAAATAAAATTACGCTCAAATGACTCAATTGCTAAGTAAACAGGGTTGAGTATGTACCTTATATGTAGACTTGCGTAAAAAGATAGCATGAGTTATGAGAATTGCTGTAGCAACTCAAAAAGTAAGATAGGTTCTCTGTCTAGGATACTAAGTAGCCAGGTCCGTTCATGAGCCCTATGTTCAGCCTTCAAAAGTGTCTAAAGATAAAACTAAGTTATAGCATTTTAGATGTTTTTGTTGCAGCAACTCTGATTTGTACATTGGTCCAGTAATTGAGTGTCATCATTACAAGTGATATGCATTCACATGAAAAATCAATGTTACACTGAAGGGTATGTGATCCCAAAAAAAAAAACAAAAGGACATGAAAGAAAATGATAATTGTTGTAGCACAGTTTGAAACTATTTTTGACTCATATTCCCCCAAAAGCTTGAAAGCCTTTGGTGTGCTAATACTTGTTGAATGGTCGTTTTACTAAAATTCTGGACATTTGTTAGTGGTAATTATGGCAAAGTCCTTAGAAAAAGAGTCTCAAATGTTAATGGACCTTATCAAGTTGCAGCTAATGCTACTTGTGTGCTACTAATGCTACTTGCATTGTGACGAAGCGGAAACACTTTGAATTTGCAAGTAGAAGAAACTAGGTTTTTGAATATTAATAAATTTTATTGAAAGTAAGAATGAATCGAAACTAACGTTTTGGAACCCTTTTATAACAAATCTAAATACTTCGAATTTACCAAAATAGGCAAATCCAAAATATAATATGATAATTAAATTCTCCTAGTCAAAATAAGAAAAGAAAAGAAAATGGTGCACGAATCTGAGTCCTAGAAAAATAGGAAAAAAATCTTAAAATTGCAAAACGACCCAGAAAGAAAAAGAATTTTCGTTCTGACTGCTGGGCAGAACGGCTTAGGCAATTCTATGTTTTGTTCCTCTTGTCGCAAGCTTCGAAACAGTATATTATATGCTGAAAACGGACACCTGTAGCCCAAGTTATGGCCTCCGGAAGGTACCCTACTCGCGACACGCAACGCCCTACATTACATTGCAACAAATGATTAAGAATAAACTAGGTTTGTTATCCTCACCTAAGCTCTGGATTTTATTCTTATTTCCTTATGAATTGAGATTTAGGTGTATCATTCATATATTTGTTATTGAGTTTTGCATTATGTTTTCATTGGATTTTCGTTATTTGCATTTGTATGTTTGTTTTTCGTGTCTTTTGCGTGCTATGGTTCTTTATGGTCGTGTTACAACATGTGTTTGTTATTTTTCTCTTCGATTGGCAATTTTTTTATTAAAAGGGCTAGAAGGAGGGTAAGAAAAGCTTTGGATTCATATCTACCTTTGTTGATTTAAGAAAGGTTTTAGTTAATTATTTGTTGCCTGTAGTTGTCTTCGCACTACATTTTGCATATGTCAGGTTAGATTGCATCTTAGGACATATTTATTGCATCATTTGCATGCGTTTGCATGATGTGTTCATAGTTCAAGTTACAATGTGTAAAAATCTTGATAAGGTTTTGAAAGGTCGAAACAATTCTTAGTTTAATTTGAACTAATTTTTTTCGCACATATCTCTTGAGTTCTTGATTCTGTCTTGATTTTCGATACTAATACTTCTAAATTTGAGATTAATAGATTGGATATTGACTATTTACCTTTGATTCTTATTACCATGTATAGCACCACTATTGAATATAGCTAGCTATAACTCTTAAGAATGAAGTTATCTTTGAAAATCTGAGTCTGGGTTTGACAAATGTACAGAGGACAATCCATGAAACAAAGGCTATCTTAAGAGGGAGTGAAAGTTACTGACAATAGGATTAAGAATTGAAAATAAAAAGTGTTACAAGAACTAAAAAAAAAAGAAAATCATGAAAAAGTACATATTTACCCCAAAAAAATAAAAATTGCAATGCATTGATTTTTTAAAAAATGTTTCAATTGGAGATCAAAATGACAAGGTTGGTTTGATTTATTCATTCTATTTTTTATATAAAAGTTATTGATATTTAGAAAATGGGAAAAGAATGTTGAATGCTTTACTTTTTGCATATGCACAAAAGTTTAAATTTCTTTAATTTTTTATTGATTTGATTATTCAAGTTCAATTGTCTTGATTTTATGTGCGTCGTAATGAGAATATGTTAAAGAAAATTGTCATTAGTTTTTTTCATTATTCACATACACATTTCAATTTAGGCATTTCATGTACAAAATGATTTGTTTGCATACTCTTGCGTGAGGATCATTATAGAGTCCTAGTTTTGGTCTTACGTACTTATTCACTACCCGTTACATTTTAAACTATCTTCTTTACTATAATAATTATAATAATTATTGTTTTATTGTAATTATTATAACAATAATAGTAATAATGATAATGTTTATTATTATTAGTTATTACTATCATATAATTATTTTTATAATATTATAACATTATATTTTGATGTAATAATAATGACGATGACAATAGCTAGCAACTAAAAAAATCATAGCATTATACTCGATGCTATAATAAGCATGCATATATTTCCTTAAAAAATGTTTGCTTATTTATTTTGTTAGCGAAAAATACTTAGGTTTAAACCAACGGTATTTTCATAACTTGTAAAAATTTATTTCGTCTGTAAGATAAAGCAAACACATCAATGGGATTTCAATTATGATTTTGGCAACTTAAGTAAACAACTTACACAAATTTTTATTTCTTATTCCAACTTCAGCTCATACAATTTTAACCCGTTTAATTCCATGTTATTAAATGCAACATTATGGTCCATGATATGAGGAGATAGTGTTGGGAGAAAAGAATAATAATAATGAGGAATACGTTTGTAGATTGTTTTCTTCATTGGTAAAAAATAATGTGTAAATAATGGGCTCTTCATAATTCCATTTGCAGATAATGTTAACGACAATATTTATCTTTCTCTATATATCTTTATGTATACGGGTAGAGGTCTCATCTCTAATTGGTTTTAACAGATCTCAAAACCGAATAATAAAGTTATTTAGATTAATTCAATAAATCTATCAATTGTAACAATTTAAAATAAAAGTAATATTATTCAAAACTAAATGAGAATTTTTTTTTTTTGAGAAAAATAGAATATTTAATACTTATTTAAAAGTCCTTTCTAGAAAGTACATCATATATTATAACCATCTGTCTTGTATATTTTTGTCCACAGCTGGCAGCCGTCCAACTGTTTTTAACTCAGCTATTGAAGACCACCATGAACAAAACTGTTGGTAAAGCCAACATTAATGACTTTGAAAAGCTCTGATACATCTTTATAGCACTACTGCTCGGGTAATCAGCAGTATTGATTTCTGCAATTGCACCAACCACGTGTAAAATCTTAGAGAAAGGAATATTGTTATATGTGTATAAGCTGAAAAGTTGAACTTAATCAATTACCTGTAGAAGTGCTGCATCCAGTAGAAATGGCATCTTGGAGGAATTTAACAGGGGCATTATTAGCAAACCAAAAGTCTCTTTTAACCTGATGAATACATTTAAGAACATTTTGGACGTGTTCTCCACACCCTCCAGCCCTACAATAATCTTGCGTTTCTTCTACAGGCACCTTGATTGCACCGTCCATTGTTAGCTTGTCCTTTGCTGAGCAGGGATTTGCTCCATAGAACAAGCACTCATAGGCACTTCTCCATGCCCGGAATGGTGACAAATTTACATTTCCTGTGGGGTATTTTTCTGAAAGGAATATAAACGTTTGACCATTTGAGTGTGTATAGTTAGTGTTGGCTTTTACTACTACACTACGGACATACACATGTATATAAAGTAACAAAAAAGCTACTATCGTCTTGGTTTCAAAAGTGGTCACGTTGACCTTTTTCTAATTTACACAGATTTTGAATAAACCTGGACCACTGTCCATTTATGTGAACGATTCTAAACTGACAAATAGGTTAGTATAACTATTTCTGAAATTAAAAGAGTTTATATGTACACTTGAGCAAACCTTGAGGGTCTTGATGAATGTTTCCAATAAACTAGCTTCTCTTGATTATCATATTTTTTGCTTTTTATTACTTGAAGGGAAAAGGGAAGTGTCATTACCTTCACTTTTGGCAGAGGCAGAGGTAAGTAGAAGAAAAATCCCCATCGACAGACAAAGAACACGACCCAAAAGGCTGTAGGTCTCCATTTTCTTTGCTGTTCAAAACTTTGGTTGAGAAGATATATTTGCGTTTGATGAATTTAAATAACAGAAGATTACAGTAATAATTTGTTTAGAAACCGAATAAGAACGTCAACTTAGTTGGTTTAAGTATATGCTGGGAATATATGAAGCATTTGTTGGAAACAACAAGAAATTTTCAATATAAGTTGAAAAGTTCTGTATTAGACAAATTAAAAGTTGAAAAGTTATGTATTAGACAAAGTAAACATTATTATTATTATTATTATTTTTTGAGAATGACAAAGTAAACATTATTAGTTTTGGACTAATATGTAGGAAATTAAGAGGTGGAATAGCATCACCACTTAAATTATGATCTGGGTACACAAGAATTTTAAATTAATTTAGTTATCTTATTGTAGGAGTCATTTATTTTAAATTAAATGTCAACAAAGAATGCTAGTCCCTTGCAGCAGTAACGTATACTTGCATCTTACGGGAATGGCAGCCGGGTATGAGCAATTTTTTCTTTTGTGTGTAAATTCTCTGTCAGTGACAAGTGTCAATATCCAACTAAACTAACTGACACTTATATTGTAATGGTTAACTAAGCATGCATTTGGTATTTCGGATAATATTAGATTAGATGGAATAGGATATGATTGGATGAAATAAAATTAATAGAATTGTACTGCATTAGAATCACGGTAAATTTCATTATATCCTTTCATTAAATTGCCATATTTTAATTTATTTTTTAAAAGTATGAAAATTTTAATTTATTTTTAAAAAATTATTATTTTTAACAATTGATTAATGTTAACTTAAAAAATATGATAATGCCCGTAACCCTATCTAACAGTTTTGTAAAATTAAAAAGGATAATTTTACTTCGTCCCTAAAGTCTGACATATTTCAAATTAGATGATAAAAATAAATTTATTAATGAAAAAAATAATAAAAATTTTTAAAAATTAAATTAGTTTTTATTTATATTTTAATTTATAAAATAAATATAATAACGAAGTATTTTATTTACAATATCACCACAATGAAAATAAAAAAAATCAATTTTTATTTCTTCGTCTTCTACTCTTTCTTTTCCATCTTCTTTTCTTTATCTATTCTTTGTGCTTCTGTTTCTTTCTTCTTCTTCTTTGCATCAAATCAAACAATTCTCTGCATCAATCAATATTATTATAATCAAAATTAAAGTATATGATACAATCAAAAAATTAAAATCTGAAAAAATATAAAAAAGGAGAATTTTTTTTTCTCTCTTCTTCATCTTTTTCGTTCCCTTCCCTGTTCATCCTCTTCTTTGTTTCTCTTTTCATTTTTTTTTGTCCTCTTCCATGAAACAAGTATTTCTCTGTTAGCCCCAACCAAAAACCACCCAAATCCTTCCACCAAACACAAGGTTTTGGCTGCGATTGGGGATGTTGTTCGCTCAGTTGTGCTCACAAGAGTCGGATGAATCAAATGCAGGGTTGGATTGACAGCAGTGATGGCTGGCTTGAGGGCAGCGAACAGGTGGTGGAGCCCTTGCTTTGCAGAATTTGCTCGACGTTGCCGTGAATCAAGGGCAAAAGAAGGTTGGGTTTTGGCCAGCAATTGTTGTTGAGTTGTTTGATGGTGGAAAGGACGATGGAATTACGGTGGTGGGAGACAGAAGTGGCAACGGCATGGTGGCTAGGGTTTTTGAAAAAAAAAATTGGTTCTTTCCAAGTTAAATGGCAAAACCTCTTCGTTTGTTTTTCCTTTTTTTTTTTTTTAATTAATGCTCTAATTGGAGAGCGAGGGCTTGAGTCCATTGATTTGGGTTTCTTTTTTCAGAACTAATTGTGACAGCAGATTATATTTTTGTTACATTTCAAAAGAGATCTTTAGTGCTTTGAAATGGATTTTTGATTTCTGATTGGACTAGCAAGAAAATTTGTTGACATTGAATCCATTGTTAGAACAAATTAAAGAGGTTGATAAAATGCTATCTAGAGATTTAGACGGAAATTGGAATTGCAAGAATTAAAAAGATAATTCTATTGTTTGGGCTGTTAGAAAATCGGGGATTAAAGAAAAAAGTTTCTGGTTAAAAAAATTTGATTAAAATATTAAAAATAAAAAAATTGATAACATTTTAAATTTTTTAATTTTAAAAAATTGTAATTCAATTGTTCAATTTCTTTTTCTTTTTGTCTTTTTTTTTTTTTTTCATTCTTCGCCTCCTGCTCTCCTTCTTTTGTCCTTTTCGTTTTCTTTTCTTGCTTCTTCTTTCTTCTTCTTTCCTTGCTGCTGCTTCTTCTTGCTTCTTCTTCTGCTGTACTGCTGCTCTCAGCAGCAACCATTGAAAATTTCAAATGATTTTATATGTCAATTTTAAAATAATAAGCTATTTGTAGGGATGGTAAAATCCTTCATGAGTTTAGGGTCCGTTCCAAATGGTGAATTTTGAATATTTTTGGGAAATTGGGTGGAGAATAAGAGACAAATAATTTCTAAATTCTTAATAGAGTAGAATTTAATCACCCCACCCCTACCCCAATCCCCATTATATATAAATATTTTTTAATTTTTATTTAATAATTTTTATTTTATCAATTATAATGTTAGTTAATAATTTTTTACATAATATAAATAGATTATAACTAAAATAAAACTCTATAATATAATTATTATTCCACCTTAAAATATTGTTATGTTTTTTTTCTCTCTTAAGGTGTTGCTCTCTTAAAAAAAATTTTAATTTTGATAACATTTCAAGATATTATTTCAAACTTTTAGAGATGTTTTAAAGAATTTAAATATTTATAATATAGTGATGATTTTATTTAAATTTATAATTTATAATTTATTGAAATTATATATTTATATTTATTATAAAATAAGTAAATGAGGAATGAGGTAGGAGTGGAGAAAGCATTCTCCACATGGGGATTCTTTATCCCCACCTCACTAAATTTATTGGGGAATGGGGTGGGAAATGGAGGTAAAATTTTTTAATTCCCCACCCCATTGGCATCCTTAGCTATTTGGGTGTAAAGTGAAATTTATTAAAGTTTTTGGGTATATCTTTAATTTATTGAAACACTCGGGTATGAATGAAAGTAAAAAATATAGGTTTGACTTTAATTATTTGGTTGACCGTAGCAGAAAATGTACAAATATAATTTTATCCTCTTGATCGTTAAAATTAACCAAGAGAAAACGGTTTGTTAGGGGTAGGTTGAAGTTTTTATATTTTAGAAAGTAAATTAAAGTATGTCAATTTAATAAGAGGGTAAAATAAAATTAATCCGTGGACTAAATAGTTAGTATTGTCCTGTGTTTGATATAGTAGTTGATTGAATTGGATAGTATATAATTGAAATGTTATATTAATATAAAATAAAATTAACTAAATGTTTAGATGTTAATTTTAGTTGATCTTGTAAATTTTATAAATATTGTTTTCATAATATTAAATTTATAAATTTATTTTAAAAAATTTGTTATCATTTAATAAAGCTAGAGCCAGAAACACTTATACAATATTTATATAAATTGATATAGCATACCATTTGAGATGACAAAAATCTTTATGGGGGATAGGGGTTTTTTTTTTAAAAAAAATTCTCCCACTCAAAAGCAGGTTAAGGACAATTTAATATCTAATTTCTTATTCAAAAAGGGCATGAAGACAATTTAATATTATATTTCTTATTTGGAGAATAGATGAGGATTATTTCTCCCTCTGAGCATCCCCTCCATTTCTCCTGTTTTTAATTGTTATCATATATTTTCTGAAATCTCTAGCGAAAATATTTAAATTGAATATCGTATGGACAAAATTAAAAAATATCTTAATATTTACAAAATAAGATAAATGAGAATAATATAAATGGTCAATGAAATTTGTCATGGCCTCAATTAAACGGACGAATAACACTTTCGTTTTTGGATCGGAGGTGACGCAATTATGATGCACCTTCCAATTAAATGCAAATTAAATCATAAATACAATCAAAATCCAATACAGTCTTCCACAAAGCATGATGTCAACATGGCATAAAGATCAACTGATTGAAGCAGCTGGTTGAACTAGAAAGCCAGAGAATAAGCGGGTTCGAGAAAAAAGGGCAATGATCACTGTCTATATCCAAGACTTGCGACGGGGACCACTTTGTAATCATAGAATGTTGCTCCCGCAGCTTTAGTAATTGATCATCCGAGGTTCTTATATAGACACGGGTTACCTTGTCAGCATCCGCGGTCCGCCTGCGAATGGAGCACATGCTAAGGTCATGGCAGGTGCAAGTCGCAAAAGCGTCGAGGCAAAGTCGAATCCTGATAATGTAATTTTTTGTCATTAATTACTAAGTAGAACATTATATTAATAAAAGATTATTTATAATAATATAGAAAGAACATTATTATTAAGAGTAAGTGATTTATAAATTATTATTATTTTTTATAAAAAATTTATATTTACCACCTGACTTTGAATTGTGCTTATTATAGGAGATTAAAAATCAATTTGATTTACCAACGTAAACCTTTTAATCACCTCCACAGAGCTCATTTGATAATAAAGTTTTCGTTAAATTTTTTTTTCTCACTACAATGCTTGTTAGAAGTTTATCAGGACTCGACATAAATTCTAGTTTGAGCATATATTCAGGTATCTTGTTTTGTGCCGTACTCTGATTGATGTTTGCGGGAAAACAAAAAATTAAGATAAAAGAATCAGAAATTTGATTGGAGTTATTTAGAGCATAAAAATAGATACTGGAGCAGATATTGATGATAGTTCAAAATGGCCTAAAAGCCTATCTGTAAAATATCGATCCCACTAAAAAAGATTAGTTGGTAAGAAAAATTACAAAAAAAAAAAAAAAGAACCTTTACATCCTCAAAATCTTCATATGAAATGTCAGCCGCAATGTAAACAGTCATATGAATTTTGTCATAACCAAATTTATGAATAGCATCCGTCAAATTCAGACTTCCGGCACCATGTCCCATTAAAATCACTTGAAAATCCAAACAACCAATTAACCAAAAATAAAAAGCTAGCCCCGTTTTGATTACAAAAACCAATCAATCAAAATATTAACTCACCGTTTTATTATTTAGCAAGTTAAGCAAGACGTTCATAAAAGGGGCTTATTGTAATACTCTAAAGTGAAGTAGTGTTGGGATTAGTTGGATCAATGTCGGCACTAGGATGACCAAGGCATGTGACTTTGTAGGCTGCTGTTTCCAAAAGTGCTCGCAGCCTGAACCAGCACCAAGCTCCATGACTTGCTCTGTGAAAGTGTGAAATGTTATAAATTTTATTTTCCTTAATTTCTAATCTTCTGGATGGTCAACTTTGGAATTCCAATCCACTATCTAATTTTATGAAGCATCTGCTTCAAATCTATTGGGTCCATCTCATTCCGCAAGCCCAAGTTCCATTAATTTGCAAATTTAAGTAATTAAAAGAAACAAGTTAGGGTTATGTGAAAATTGCCATGAAAATTGGCTATATAAAGAACCGAAAGCAAGCCGCAGCCCTAATAACAAAAGAAGAAAAAGATGAGAGAGATAGAAAAGAGATAGTGGCTTGAATTTAGTTTGGGGGCAAGGATTTTTCTTTGATTGGATGATTGGAAGGCAAAATTAACTCCATTTTATCCTAAATTTTAATGGTAAGTTCCTAGCATCACCATCTCTTTGGCTATTATTTGAGATTCCCACTTGTTAGAGAGACAGATATTAGAGATTCTTTATGTTGTTAGTCTCTAGTATTATTTAGAGAAGAATTTGTGTTATAATCCCATTAATATAGTGGAAGATTATATCGGACTATAGTCCCGTGGTTTTTCCCACTTTGAGTTTTTCATATAAAAATCTGTGTCTCTTGTGGTTGTTTTATTACTTTAAATTTTGTTGGTTTATTTTTCCACCTATATATTTGTGGTATACATCCTATTTTAATCACACAAAGAGGGAAAGAGTTTTTCTTCCGCTTAATTTGCAACTGCTTGTGTTAGTCCATTTCCCAACAGAGTATTATCAGAACATCAGGGTTTGTGTCTTTATTGCTTGTGTGGTTGAGATGGAGGAATCCTTAGTATGCATGAGTAAATTAAAGTCATGGAATTATGGTATTTGGAAGTCTAGGATAGAAGATTTGCTGTACATGAAAGAGTAACATGATTAAAAGCGAAGAAGCTAGATCCGCCGATTTAAATGATAAGAAATGAGCTCAATTAAACCAGAAGGCCGTGGGGTACTATTGGATCATGGATTGATCAAAGGGTACCACCATGTAGCAAAGGAATCTAAGGCTAATGTTCTTTGGAGGAAAGTAGAAACAATTTATGAGTAGCCAACAACATAGAACAAAGCTAATCTGATTAAAAGGCTTGTTAACTTGAAATACAAGAAGGGGCGCAGTATAACTAAACACACTAGTGTGTTTTAGGGTTTGGTTGATCAGTTAACTACTATAAAGATTATTCTAGATGATGAGTTGCAAGCATTGTTGCCACTTAATTCTTTACCTGACAGTTAGGAGATACTAGTGGTATCAGTGAATAATTCAGCGCCGAACGAGAAATTAACTTGGATATGGTTACAGATAGAATGCAGAATGAAGAATCTAGAAGAAAGAGTGTTGAAGCAATTCCTTGTGAGTTAGATGCACTTGTTTTAAAAAAACAAGAAAGGCAGCGGAGAAGCCAATGCAGAAATTCTTACCAGCAGAATAATGATAAACCTAGAGGAAGATCTAAGCCCCAAAGGAGAAACGTTAAGTGCTTTCATTGTCAGAAAATGGGTTACGTTAAAAGAGAGTGTAGATTGTGGAAAAGAGAACACTACAACCGTAGTTGATGGTGATATGGGTATTGTTTATGATGAGAGTTCTGTAAACCTTACTTGTCATACTAGTGATTGGGTGATTGATTCGGGTGCTTCGTTTCATGTTATTGTACATCGTGATTACTTCACATCCTATGTTAGTGGTGATTATGGCCATGTTCGGATGGGAAATGAGGGGGCATCCAAGATTGTGGGCATATGTGATATTTACTTGAAAACCAGGATTGGCTGTAAGTTATTGCTCGAAGATGTTAGACATGTACCAAATATTTGCCTTAATTTAATCTCCACAGGCAGGCTCGATGGTGATGGTTATATTAACCAATTCGGTGAAAGAAAATGGAAACTCACCAAAGGCTCCTTAATTTTAGCTAAGGGGAAGAAAGCAAACACTTTCTATGTGATAGAAGCCAAGATCAAGAAAGAAGACGTGAATGTGATTGTAAAAGATTCTGACATTAAGATATGGCACAAAAGGCTTGGTCACATTAGTGAGAAAAAGTTAGAAACTCTTGCAAAAAAAAAGATATCTACCCAACTTCAAGGTATGTCCTTTAAGACTTGTGCTCGTTGCTTAGCTGGAAAGGCACATGGATTAGCTTTTAAAAGCATTTCTCCATCTAGAAAGTCACAAATACTTGATTTGATTCACACTGATGTTTGTATGATATAAAGTAAATCAATAAGAGGTGCACTTTATTTTGTAACTTTTATTAATGACTATTCTAGAAAAGCGAGGGCTTTTGCTTTGAAATCTAAAGACCAAGTGCTCGATACGTTTAAGTTCTTTCATGCTTATATTGAGAGAGAGACAGGAAAAAAAACTAAAGTGTGTCAGGGCAGACAATGATGGTGAGTATAGAGGTTCATTTCAGCAATATTGCAGATCCCATAGAATCAAACTTGAGAAATTGTACCAAAAACCCTGGAGTAAAATGGTGTTGCAGAAAAGATGAGCAGAACAATTGAAGAAAGGGTCAAATGTATACTTTCTGATGCCAAGCTTCTTAAATTGTTTTAGGCAGAGGCTATCCGTACTGCAGTTGACTTGATTAACCTTTATCCTTTAGCTCCATTAGATGGTGATGTGCCTGAGAGAGTTTGGATTGAGAAAGATATTTATTATAAACACTTGAGAGTATTTGGTTATAGAGTATATGTTCGCATCCCTAAATATGAAAGATCGAAGCTTGATGATAAAGCCAAGGAATGCATTTTCTTAGGCTATAGGTATGAAGAAATTAGGTACAGATTATGGGATCTAGTGGCAAGAAAATTGGTCAGAAGTAGAGATGTTGTATTTCTTGAAGATCAAATAGTTGGTGAAGTAAAGATCAAATAGTTGGTGAAGTAGAGAAGAGTGATGAATCTCAATCATCTCTAGAGATTCCTATTATCCTAACTTCAGTTTCTCCATCTATAATTCATAATAATCATGGGGGAGCTGGAGAGGACAATAATGATAGTCCAACAGAACCAGTTGACTAGGCACCTCCAGAACCACCTACAATACCGATTGACCATGAATTGAGGAGATCGACTAGAGAACGACAACCTTTCACTAGACATCCTCTACATGAGTATGTAATGCTTACATATTAAAGGGAGCCAGAATGTTTAGAAGAAGCCATGTCTTATTAGCATAAAAGTGAATGGATTAAAACCATGCAAGAGGAGATGAAATCCTTGAATGAGAACCACACTTACAACTTAGTAAAGCTTTCTAAAGGAAAGAGGGCACTAAAGAACAAATGGGTTTATCGGTTCAAGACTGAAAATAACTCACAACAGCGGCACAAAGCTAGATTGGTTGTGAATGGTTTCAGTCAGAAAAAGATGTTAATTTTGAAGAAATATTTTCTCCTGTGGTGAAGATGTCTTCTACCTGAGTAGTTTTGAGATTAGCAGCTAGCTTGAATTTGGAGATTGAACTGCTTGATGTAAAGACATCTTTCTTACACGGTGACTTAAAGGAGGAAATATCAATAGAGCGACCTGAAGGGTTTAGTGTAAAAAAAAAAGAACTTATATACAGGTTGAAGAAAGGCTTATATGGGTTAAAAAAGGCATTGAGATAGTGCAATAAGAAGTTTGATTCTTTCATGGAGAATTATGGTTTTAGCAAGACTATGTGTGACCATTGTGTTTTCGTGAAGAAGTGTGGTGACAATGATTTTATTATTCTTTTGCTTTATGTGGATGATATGTTGATTGTTGGCCAAGGTGCTAGTAAGATTGAGAATATGAAGAAAAAGCTTAACAAGTCTTTTGTAGTGAAGGACTTGGGACTGACAAAACAAATTATTGGCTTCGATTTCCCGCGATTGAAAATCTGGGAAGTTATAGTTATCTCAAGAAGCATATGCTGAAACGATTCTCGAAAGACTTAACATGAACAAGGTAAAATCTGTTTGTTCTACACTTGCGGGCTATGTCAAGCTTAGTTTCGAGCACTGTCCTACAAGTGAAAAAGAGAAACAAGAGATGAGAGGAGTTGCTTATGCTTCAACAGTTAGTAGTCTGATGTACATCAGGGTTTGTACAAGATTAGATATTGCTCATACAGTTGTATAGTCAGTCGGTTTCTCTCTAATTCGGGCAAAGAACACTGAACAACAGTAAAATGGATTCTTAGATATCTCAAAGGCACTTCTAAGACATGTTTATGTTTAGGTGATGACAAACCTATATTATAAGTGTACACAGATGTTGATATAACAGGGGATGTTGATTCTAGAAAATTCCTATCAGGATATTTGCTTACCTTTACAGGGGGAGCAGTCTCATGGCAATCTAGACTCCATCAGTGTGTTGCATTGTCTACCACTGAAGTAGAGAATATTGCAATCACTAAAGATTGCAAAGAAACCTTGTGTATGAAGTATTTCCTACAAGAGTTAGGTGTGAAACAAGACAGCTTTGTTGTGTACTGCGATAGCTAGAGTGCCATTTACTTGGCAAAGAATTTGACATATTATTCAAAATCCAAGCATATTGATGTGACATATCATTGGATACGAGATGTACTTGAGAAGAAACAGTTGCAACTTGAGAAGATACACACAATGGAGAATGAGTCAAATATGATGACAAAATCATTGTCTAAGAAGAAAATGAAAAGTTGTTCACGGAAAACAGGCTTAGTGGCGCCTCCATATGATCTAGAGGGAGAGATTTGTTGGGTCCATCTCATTTGGGTGGCTTAAGCCCAAGTTCCATTAATTTGGACATTTAAATAATTAAAAGAAATAAATTAGGGCTATGTGAAAATGCCATGAAATTTGGCTATATAACGAACCAAAAGCAAACGGCAGCCATAGTAACAAAAGAAGAGAAAAATGAGAGAGAGAAGAAACAGTGGCTTGAATTTATTTATTTATTTATTTTTATAAAATAAAACGAAAATACATATGGAGGGGGACATAAACCAAAACCTCCAAGCAGAAGAAAGAGAACAAAGAACAAATGGAAATGAAAAACCAAATACAGTGTAATGGCTTGAATTTATTTTACGGGCAAGGATTTTCAATCTTTGATTGGATGATCGGAAGGCGAGATTAACTCTGTTTTCTCCACACAATTTGTTGCCATTGTGCAAGTAATAATGTAGTAATTTATTGCGATGGGGCTACGTAAAGTTATCTATAACTTGAAATTAAGCATATGACGAGTTAATTTAACGTCAGAAATCCAACATATGACAAAACGAGGTTTAGTTACTCTATCCAAGGGATGATAAATATGTTGGCTAAAAATTATTTTACAACCGAAATGGACCACAACTCTCATACAACATATAGAATTATTATATTTAGAAATTATAGCTTTGTTTTTCTGTAGTTGTAATTTAGGCTCTTAAGTCACAAACTAATCAACAAAAATTAGCTTGATCGTGATTCGTCATCACCAATCTTATTGAGTCTGATATGTAACCAATAGCCTTTTAGGATGTGATTCAAGTTTAGTCTACATTTGACATGTGAGCGACTTTATCACTACCAAAAGCCACTAGCAATAAAAAACTTTTATTCTAAAGTTAGAGATAAAAATTGTATTTTTCTCTGCTTTGCATAATGTGGCTTCTTTGCTCTTTCATGAAAAAGCAAGTCTTTTATATCTTTTTAGTGGAAACCTTAGCCTATTTATTTTATCTTTTTTTCTTAATTCTATTAAATCAAAAAATTTTTATTTAAATTAAAAGATAAAATAACACCAAATTTGACACATCACTTGTGTTTGTTATAGGGTGCCACATTGTAAAATAACACAAAGTCCCTAATACACCTTAATACAAAAACATATTAAATGGAATCTCCCACTAAATAATGTATTTAGGCTTTTGATCCAAATATCTAATTATCTTGTTTATCAGTCCAATAATCGTGTAGTCAGTTAAGTGAGCTGACCCAAGTATTATTTGGGTACATATAATAGTGGTTATAATAATTAGGTCTATAACTAAATTAACTCAATTATATAATTCCAAAAATCTATTCTACTAAAAGATTAGAACCGACCTGTATAATTATGTTCTATTTAGGATAATGTTTTCGAATAATAATTCGACTCATGCCACATTGGTTTCTTTATTAAATAGTCATTTCTACTACATCACTAATTAAATTGATATCTCAATTATCCAATTTATATTTTATTTATTGACACTTATTGGTTTTTTTCTAATGATCATTTTCAACAAACTAATTATGTTGACACACTCTAGCTAGTGAATTATATGATCAAGTATTGAAACCCATCAAGAGATGTGCTATGTAAATTCTATTTTGTTAATTTATAATTTCACTGTTCATAATTGCTCCCATCAAGATACCAGGTTATCTTGGTAAGTCAAATGGAATAACAATCATAATCATGAAACTATAATTAACTTAAGATTGAGATTGCAATAAAATTAATGCATATCAGATTTAATAAGTTTGATAGTCATTTAAAGTTGATTAAATCTCATATGTAATCCAAAATGTAGTCAATCTATATCAATAAATACATGCATGGTTAAGGCTTATCATTCAACAAATTTATATGGCCTAAACATAAATAGAGTTCCTAACTTTATTTTATGCGAATTCAAATTATTTAATCAGAAGATAATTTGTGTTTATGTCTTCTATAAATTCAATGATCACATAAATATATATAATACGATTAAACGAACCTTGATTAAAAAACTGATGTAAGTAAGATATCTTAAAAATATCTCAAACATTTTATTCATCAAAAAATGTATTTATTTCAAATAAATAAATATTTTTGGAAAACACATAATCCCAACAATCTCCAACTAGCTCTGAAAGCATATTTGGCATATTGCACATGCTCTAGGACTCTTAAGTGCAGGCTATAAAGGTTTCCCATTATTGTTATAAGATCTACTATACAACATTATAATTCTATTTGAGGCACCTTTTATGTAACCATTTTACATTATTCCCTTCAAGAGAAAGTGTTCCCTTTCATAGTGCTTTTCTTTCTTGTGATTTCTTGGTTCATACAGTTGATCAATGGCATCATCATTATAATATTAAAGTTTAACATATATAATTACTATGATACCATTCAATTCCTATGACTTTGTCACTATTATATTGTTACACTACTAAAGTTTAACATATGCAATTGGTATAGTGCTATCTCAAAATCCTATAGGAACTTGCTGAGTCAAACAACTTCTTTAGTAGCTTTAAATAGAGACATGTTTTTAGGTTTAGTTACGGAATTTATGATACTAATTTATTTTATACTCTTTAATTCATATCTCTATTTCCCAATATAAACTTGATTTAGAAATAAACTTCCTAGAATTCTTTTTTGACATGAAATTACAATGTTTTGCAAAATTATTAGCATGAGATCAACACCAAAATACCTAAGCATATAATTCTTAATTATTTTTAGAATCTATATTAAATAGTTGACAATATTATGATGCATAGGATTTGAATTATATCTATTGACCATCCAACTGCAAAAT
Source organism: Murraya paniculata (assembly GCA_030449075.1). Lineage (NCBI taxonomy): Eukaryota > Viridiplantae > Streptophyta > Magnoliopsida > Sapindales > Rutaceae > Murraya > Murraya paniculata. The sequence continues at coordinate 337,572 of JAEVFN010000027.1, read as the reverse complement.
AAGAGCTTGTTATGACATAAATAAGACTTTATACTCACGTTTTTGCATAAGTAGCTTATCTCATTTTATCTATCTCCTCATATGTAAAGAAGACTAATTCTTGGAGAATGTATAATTCCATTTCTGAATGATAAAAAAAATCCTTGGTATTTAAAATGTTTAATAATATAACCAGTTTGAGATAATTTTAAAGTTTTATTCTTTTGGTTTCACCAAATGTTGCTACATAAATATAACTTCATACTTTTAGGTCACGTTTATCAAACTATTCTACTAGCTAACTCTTTACTATAGGTAATGCTCCTCTATCTTTTCAATTAAGAGGAAGCTATGATTATAAAGAATTAGTAATGCAATAGTCTTTCCTCAAATTTGTTGTACACTATGGTTCATTAATGTCTTAAATGAGTCCAAGTATTATAAATACTTGATCTAAATTGATGATCCATAACCTGGATGCTTGCCTTAATCCATAAATGGATCCGACGAACTTGCACATTATGACGTTTGCCATAGTACAAACTACATCCTTTAGAGCTTTGTTTCATTCAGTGGGAATGTGTGCTTGTTTCTTTGAGATATTCTATAGGGTTCTGTCAATAACATGTACTTGGCTAGTAATAAAATTACTCTTCCACTACAATATAGTATTGTAGTTTATTACATTTTAGGGATAACCCCCTTTTTAATTATTGTTGTTGTTTTTCACATTCTTAAAACTATATAGAAAAGTAAGCGTGAACTTGATCTCCTGATGATTTCTCTAGTTTTACCTTACTGTTGGTTATAAGTTACTTACATAGTCTTCTTCAAGGAAATTAAAGTGAATGTCTAAAATATATTCCTGTCTTGAGCATTATAATTTAGACTCTCTCTCATTCCTTTAGAATACCTAAACATATAGACTTCGAAACATGAATCCATCTTCTTTGCCTTTGATTCTAGCAGAGTACTAGTGAATTCCAAATACGGATGTGATTCAAACTAAGTTTATGACTCTTCCATTGACTCCATTTAGAGATTTATAAATTTGACTACTTCTATAAAGAAGGAAGTATCCATTGGAGTTAGGACCAGATCCTGCATTATTGAATCACCAAAACCAAATTGTGAGCTAATGCCACCCGGATCCTCGAAAGAGTTTAAGTAATGTTGGGGACAAGAAATTGCTAGAGTAATAGACGTCAATATAGATGAAACTAAGTTCAATAAGCTATGCGCTTTTAAGCTCTAGTATATGAAATCGGAATGGTAAATGATAATCACTTGGCATATGTTTTATCCAAAAGAATCTTGTTTCCTTGTTTAATTATACTATTATGTCATAGTGCTCATCATAAATGGAACTTTATCCTATTTTACAACCCAATAGATTTCAAATTCTCTTTAGAGATATTCTTTGCTTTAATCAAATTGAAGTTCATTTATGTTCTTATCTAATTGCTTTTTGTCTTATCTATGTACTCTTTTGAATTTCAAGGGCCACGAAATCATGATGCATGTAGACAAACATAAGTACGATGAATAGTCATTAATAAATAGAATACTCATAACCTCTTCTAACTCGTAAATTGATTGGTCTGCATAAATGTATGCACCAACTATACAAATAATGTTACGCCTTCCTTTAGCTCAAAAAGAGCCTCAATGTCGTGTTTGTGGAGTGATAATGATCAATCTCAATGGGCCAAAAAGCCTATCGTTAACATTCTCCTCAAATCTTATTATAATTTAATGACCTAAGTATAAATATCAGACATGATATTGGTTAGAAGAAACATCTCTTTTCTTAGATAAATGCATATACTTGTTATCATAAATCATTACATCTTGCTTTGAATAGATTAATGGACTTATGTGATATATATTGTCTTTGTAAAGTTCCAAAATAAGTGATTATAAAAAATAGAGGATCAAAAAATAACAAGGTACTCTTGTTTATTAAAACAAACCACCGAAAATAAATTCTTCTAATATTTGAAACATAAAGACAAATATAAAAAACTAAAGTCTAATAAATCTTGTCTAAACTTCTTAGCTGATATAAACTAGCATGTCCTCAACTGCAGTTTGAAGCTTTCTTCACTTAGTCTCTTAGTTTCCTAAATCGAAAAAGATAAATTACAAATAAGATTAGTTAACATCAAAATTTACTATTGCATGAATCAATAGAATTTTAAACTAATTAGGAACTTAAAGATTTCCCATACCAAATTTTAATAATCTTAGGATGTGTTGGCAGCTCGTGTTACACTATATTATATTGTATTAACAAACCCATGTTTGGTTACAATTGTTAATTGTGTTGCACTATATTAAAAAGGTGGCCAATACAATGAAAGAAGTATAAAATAATCCCATTTGGGGGAGGGAGTGTTTTAGGATTTAGGCTATATTGCAGTAAACACTGTTCATATTTTTAATTTTATTGTTTTATTTTTATTATTCAATAATTTATATAATAAATTTAAATTGATTAAATATTAATTTATATTAAATAAGTTTAATTTAAATAATAACATAAAATATAAATATCAATAAACCTAAATATTGAATAAATAAATATGATTATTTTACTTTAACTATGTAAAAATATTTTAAATTATTTAATCAAAATCAAAATTTAAAATAAACTTAAATTAAACAAATATATTCAACATTAATAAATAAAAATTAATTTATAATTAAATTGAAAATTTAACATTATGTTGTATTATATTATATTATATGTTTTACTTCATTTATATTTATAATATTATATTATTTGGTAATAGTATAATATTAAATTATTTTATGTTATAAAATTAATATATAAAAATAATATTTAATTAAAAATAAAAATTAGTTATAAAATTAAAATATTAATAAATTTAAACAATACTAATTTAATTTTAATATTAATATAAAATAATATTGCAAATAATATTATATATATTATAGTTCGTAGTACACTAAGCATTTATTGCATTACAACTTAATACAATACATCCTAATTAAATATACCATAATACAATACAATTAATATAATGTAATGCAATATAGTGTGCCAAACATTCCCTTAGGACAATATTTGTTCCAGTGACCTTTCTCACCATATTTATAGCACTTGCCTTTTAGCTTACCATCTCTTTTAGCTAACAATTTTCTTATCCCAACTCTCCTATGTTCATCCATATCTTTGACTTAGACCTTGAAGAGAATCATTTTTCAAGAAGTTTCTTGCTACGATAAAATCCTTTCATAACATGTAGTTTGTGCATCAATTCAATCAACTCATATCTTTATAGCTCAAGATATAGCAGACCTTAAACTCATTGAATGTATTAGACAAAGATTTAATCTCTTTGTTAATCTTTGTTTTATCAGTGGTTTCAATACCATTAATCGCAACTTCATTAAAAACATGATCACCAACTCATGTGCCCTGTTTCTTCTTGGTGTCAGTAACACATTTCTACACTAGTCCACTAGAAAAATGAGTATGCTGTCCAAACATCTTATGGTGAATGGCTAATATTTTAGTTGTTAGTTCCACGTTCTGAGGCTTGCTCTGCAGTTCCATAAAATAAAAAACAAGCCTTTTATATCTTTTTAGTGAAAACCCTAGACTCCTTATGTTATCTTTTTTTATTCTTTTAAACAAAAAATACTTGATTTCAATTGAAAGATAAAATAATGTAAAAAGTGGCGCATCACTTGGGTTTGGCCCAAACATCAATCCACTCTTTCCTTCCTTCATATACCTCCCCACCAATAGATAGAGACAAATAGGAATAACCAAACCACGTCTACAAAATGCCAGTACTTTCTAACGTATTTAATAAATTTATGGTGTGTTTACCAAATGATAATCAGATGGGCAAATGAGAATGGATTGGTATCGAGATGGGAAAAAATCAAAATAAGGAATGTGAATTAGAATAAGTTATTTCTTTTAACTGTAGAAATAAAAATTAGAATGAGTTTTATTATCATTGATGTATTTACTTTTTCTTAGAATCGGAATAGATTGTTATAAATTACTTAAACAACCTTATTTGATTATTGTCATTATTTATTATAATAATTGTGATTATTATTATTCAAAATAATAGTGATTGTTATTATTATTGTTAAAATTATTACTATTACTATTACTATTATTATTATTATTATTATTATTATTATTATTATTATTATTATTATTATTAACAACAATTTAAAAATAAGAATGATAACAATAACAATAATATAATAATATACCATAATAATATTTTAATTGATGACAAAAGTGTAATTATGAAATTTGGGTAATGGTAAAATAGGGGTTCAAGGAATAACCACTTGATTCCTAAGCCTCCATAGGAATCTAGTTCCCATACCTTAGTCCCAAAAATATATAGACCCCACATATTTTGTTCTCATTCCCATTTTTATTTTATTATTCTCATTTGGAATTTTGATTCCCCAATCTGTTAAGTAAATACACTAATAAAGTGAATGAACAGTAATGTGAATAATGAGATGAATAGTTATGATGAACAATATCTATGAACAGTGACTTGTATACAATATCGTATGAATAGTGAGAACATTATTGTATAAACAATGTCATATGAATAGTGAATCATAAATAGTATTGCATGAATAGTAATATATGAGTAGTAATTTCCGGGTTAATTAGTTAGGATAATTAATTTCTCTAGGGCTTTAATTTGCCTACAGTTATTAAAATAGACCTAAATCCTTAAGAAGTGGCACTAGAGCAGTGTACTAACAGTTTGTTTGGTGAGATTTTTGGTTCTTGATTTATTTTTGTAGGCTTGGATTTACATAGAGAAGAAGGATTTATCGCTAATCCAACATTGCTTGATGGCACCAACTTTTTTTTATTAGAAGCAGAGGATGACTACTTATTTTGAGACCATTCACACGAGAGCGATGAAGTTGTTAGAAAAGGCTATACTCTACCCACCAAGACCGATCAAGATGGAAACATAAGACTTAAGCATGTTAATAAATATTCCAAACTTAAAAATTCAAGAATCTGGCTTTAATTCCAAGGTGCTCAATGCTATTACAATGGAATTGACATCAATTAGCATGAATTAATCTCTGCATGTACGACTGCGAAGGAAGCTTGTGATATTCTTTAAGACACTCAACAATGAGGTAATTCGGTAAAATATTCTAAACTTCAAAAATTTGCAAGTGAATTTGAAAATCTTAAGATGCATGAACATGAAGAAATTGCAGGCTTTAATGCTAAAATTCTTAAGATTGCTAATACTTCATATTCTCTTGGTCAAAGAATTTATTAGGAAGAATTATTTAGAAAAATTTTAAGGTTTTTGCTAGATAGATCTCTATTTAAAGTTGCAACTATTGAAGAATGTTATGATATTAACACTGTGGCCTAAAATCAAGCGATTAGCAAACTTCAGACTTTTGAGTCCAATTATTTGAAGAAAAAGAATAAAAGAGTATGATTTTTCAAGTTGAGACACTGAATTCAGAAAGTGATGCTGATGACACTGATAAGTAAAAGATATGGAAAAATCTCTGGCTATGTTGACCACGAGGTTTCAAAACTGATGTGAGAAAAATTTGGAAGTAACAACAGTAAGAAGAAATCCTCGCGTAACATGCACAAAAGAGTAAATGATCTTCCAATTTCAATTTGTGAAACTAATAAAAATCAAAGTATTCAATGTTGACCTTGTGATGGTTATGGTAATATTCAACCCAATATCCTAATTGCCTCTTGGAAAAAAAGGAATGCAATGCAAATAACTTGGAGTGATGATGATGACTTGAGAATCAATGATGAAGATATTGGTGGCAAATTTATGATAATAAATTGAACCTTGAAAATTTTGAAGATGAAACATCAAAATCACAAGATGTGACTCTATCTTGTGATTTACGATTTCTTCACCATAATTTTGTTGAAACTTTAAGTGTGAAGTCTAGTGATGGAAAATCTATTTTAGAGACCGAAAGTGATATGATGATGATACTGTTACTAGATCAATGAATAAAGCATATGATCGCTTGTATTCTGAATGGGTAAGAATGAATGAAAGATGCAAGAAAATGCAATTTCAACCATCAGAACTTTTGATTGAAAACTTCATATTCGAAAATGATGCAATCAATCTTCAAACCATTGTTTTTGAAGAAGAAGAAAAATTTAGAGGAGTTTCGGCTCAGCTAGAAAGCGCTAAAAAATCGTTGAGAATGATGAATTTTTGAACAAAACAACTTGATCATATTTTCACTATGCGAAAAGCTATTTTAGATCATCATGGTCTTCGATATCAAAATGGAATTGATTCAAGCTCAAACACTGTCTTTATCAAGCCTCACCACCCACGATAATACTACCACCACCTATGACAAAGCTCCTTAATGAAATGAAAGGTAAATCTGTAGCACATTCTACATCAATCTCACATGGTAAATATGAATGATTTGTTCCTAGTTGTCAATTTTGTCATATTAAAAGACACATAAGACTTAGATGCTTTAAGTTCATTAATTACATAAAGAAAGTTGTGTCATTTAATTTTTATTCATATGATAAACCTGGATATGCTCTTAAACCTAAGCTTGAACCTAAAGGTAAATTTACTGGACCAACTTGATTAGGAAATTTGAATTAAAAGCATACATGTCATTTATATCTTTGCAAGCTTGTACTACTAACTTCTGGTATTTTGATAGTGGTTTTTCTAGACACATGACTGGTAATTCTAGTACTTTAATAAATTATGAAGAATATAGTTGAGAACATGTAAACTTTGCTGATGGAATTAAAAGTCGTGTGCTCGGAGAAAGAACTTTAAATGTTGAAGGCTTTCTTAGACTTGAAAATATTTTACATTTTCAAGGTTTGAAAGCTAATCTTTTAAGTATTAGTCAAATTTGTGATAAAAATTTAATGGTAAATTTTGGTAGCAACAACTGTCAAGTGTTTAATGAAAAGGCAAGTGTATATTTTAGGGAACTAGATCATCTGATCATTGTTATAAATTAATTCAATCTATGCTTCTCACAAATCTATTATTGGTGAGACTAAAATGTGACACCAAAAATTTAGACACTTGAATTACAAATTATTGGGTACCCTCATGTGTGTAGAAATTGTAAAAAGAATACCTAAGCTCAACAAGAAATAACTTGGAGTTTGTGATTCTTGTCAACTCAACAAACAACAAAGAACATTGCACAAAGTTGTGCAACACATCACCACATCTAAGGTACTTGATATATTTTATACGGATTTAATACATCCAATGCAATTGGAATGTGTAGTTGGAAAAATGTTTGCTTTTGTTTGGATAGACGATTTCTCTAGATATACGTTTGTTGATTTTATCAAAGAAAAATCTAACCCTTTTGATGTGTTTAAAAACAATATGCGTTAAATTGAAAAATGAAAAGGATCGCAATATTGGTAAAATTAGAGATGATCATGGAAAAGAATTTGAAAATACTAATTTTAATAAACTTTGTGATAAGCATGGTACAACAAATGAATTTTCAGCTCTTATTACTCTTGACAAAATGTAATTATTAAAACAAAAAATAGAACTTGACGGGAGATGGCATGTGTGATATTGAACACATAAAAAGTTAACTAAACGACTTTGGGTAGAAGCACTTAATAATGCATGCTAGATTATTAATCGTGTGTATTTGCGTCCAGGCACTAGGAAAGCTTCTTATGAATTGTGGAAATGTAAGAAACCTAATTTAAGTTATTTTCAAATTTTTGGTAGTATGTGTTGTATGTTGAAAGATCATGAATACCTTGGTAAGTTTGACTGAAAAAGTGATGATAGTGTTTTTCTTGATTAATACGAAGAATAATAATGTTTTTCGTATGTGTAATATGAGAACTCAAACTATTATGAATTTTGCCAATGTTACTGTTAATGATTTTAAAGACTGTAGAATTTCTGTTAAAGAGAAAATCACCAAATTCATTGAGAATAAATAAAAGTCAAACTTGATTGATAATATAACAAAGGGCTGAATCCTTGTTGAAAAAGAATTTAGTCAATCAAGCTCCAAAGGTCAAAGTGAAGTGATTGATTTGACAAATGATGATTCTTTATAATTGTCTCATGAAAATAATGAGGAAGAAAATGTAAAAGATCATGCCAAAAGTTGTAAAGAACCACCCATTACGTCTCATTATTAGGAGTATAGAAAGCTCTATGGTAACTAGAAGGAGGTATATAAATCTTCTTTCATTTAATTGTTTCACCTCACTAATTGAACATAAAAATAGGAAGCTTTATTGGAAGAATTTGAGAAATTTACAAATATAGCCAAAAAACTTTTATAAATTTCAAAATTAATCACAAATTTTTTCCTATCATAACTAGCAAATTGCTAGTTTTTTTGACCAAATTATCCTCGCCAATTTAAACAAATTTACAAACCAATGCCAGACATACACTCTCCACACTCTCAACACTCTCAACCCTCTGCAAAAAACACCACAAATATTCTCTATTAATCATCAAATCTCATCAAACAAGTGTTGTATAGCTGAAGATATAATCATCAATTGATAATTGAGAAGCTTCTTGAGGTTAGTTTCTATTTTTGCACAATACAAACCTAAATACGAAATTGATTTGGTTGTGTTGTAAATGTTGTTATTTTTCATTCATAAAACAATATAATTTGTAAAAGTGCTTACTTGGAGTAGAGAAACTTAGTTTAAGTAGAGAAATCGAGAAAAAATACAAAAAAAAGTCAGAAATTCGAAGAAAAAATGAACCCAGATTTAGTGAGACAGGCAGTGGGACAGACGCCTGTCTCACTAAATCTGGGTTCCTTTTTAGTGAGACAGGCGCCTGTCCCACTTCTTGTCGCACTATGTTTGCTGTATTTCAATGGGACAGGTGTCTGTCTCACCAAGTGCATGTGGGACAGGCAGTGAGAAGGATGTTCAGACACTAATTCCTAGTTATGGAACAACAAGTCGAACAATTTGATCGTAATGATGTTTTGACGCTAATTCCTAGGCCAAATTACATTAATGTTATTGATACAAAGTGAATTTTCAAGAATAAAAGGATGAATTTGGTAGTATAGTAAGAAATAAGGCTAGATTAGTAGCATAAGGTTATATACAAATTGAAGGTGTTGATTAGGATTAGCAAAACTTGGGTCCTGGTCCAGGAATCGTAATGCCTGGACTTGGCCCGAATCTAATTTTTAAAAACCTAAGTCGGGCTTAAAAAAGAAAGTTTATTAATAATATGCTTAATAATAAAGTATTATTTAAGTACTTTGTTTAATTTAAAAATTTTTTATTATCTATTTAGCTTTATAACATAAAGGACATGTTTATTTTTATTTTTTCATAAGGTTACTTTTGTAAGTAGATAATGTAAATTAAAAAAGTAAAAAAAAAAAAGTCGGGCTTAAAAAACCTGGCACCAATCCGGGCTTTAATTCGGGTACCCAGATTTTATATTTTTTTAATATTATATATGTATACTTTTTTTATTTTTTTGTAATTTTATAATTTTTAAATTTACTTCAATGAAATTGGACATGAAAATATAAACTATAAATGTTTAAAACTTTATCTATATGTAATAGATGAGTTAAACAAATATAAATATTTAAAATAAAATATATTTTATAAAATCTGGGTTCTTGGTCGGGTCTCAGGTTTATCAAGTGATGCCCAGCACCGGCCCGACTTCATACCCATATTACCTGGGTCCGGATTGGATGGGTATTTTTGACACCCCTAGTTTTGATTTTAATGAAACTTTTACTCCTATTGGTAGGCTAGAGTCTATCCGATTATTACCTGTTGTAGCTTGTTTAATTAACTTTAAATTATTTCAGATGAATGTTAAAAATGCTTTCTTGAATGAAATTTTGAATGAAGAAGCTTATGTTGAACAATTCAAAGGTTTTGAAGATCAATATCATTCTAATTATGTTTTCAAATCGAAAAGAAGCATTATATGGATTAAAGCAAACTCCTAAGGCATTGTATGAAAGATAAAGTAAATTTTTGACTGAAAAAGACTATAAGAGAAGGGGAGTGGACAAGCCTTCATTTATTAAAAATCTTATAGAATACTGCTTGCTCAAATTTTTGTGGGTGATTTTATTTTTTTCCTCTAATGCAAGTTCAAGAAATTATTGATTAAATGGAGAATGAATTTGAAGTGAGAATGGTTGGTGAGATAACATATTTCTTAGGCTTACAAGTGAAACAACTGTTAAAACAATAATTTTTTGGTGAAAACCATCACCTATAGTATAGGAAAATTCATATTGTATCACCAGGAATTAATAAATAAATATGCAGAAGCTTACCCGAATCCATAATGTGCAATTACTTTTTACAGTCGTATAGTTGGGCTTCTAGATCAATATGTTATCGTAGAGAATCTTTTAAATTTCTTTGAGGTAGCTTTGATGATAAGATGTCAGAAAGAATAGAATGATCCATGTGACCTAGGGACAATAACCATTTATGTAGACAACTTTTCTTGTTTTCGATTTCAGCCGATAATACAAGTAGAAATTACCCTTGCGTATATACACATTAAATGCCCGCACCTTATTAAATACATTAAATCTCATATTATTGTAAACCTTAATAAATCACTTTTAATTGAGTTTAACCTTATATGATAGTTTGCAACACATAATTATTCAATATAAGTCCAGTGTTGGATTAAAAATCCAACAATGTTGAATTAAAGATCTAACAATCTCACACTTTGGCTATATGTGTAACTTTATAATTATACTTTGCAAAACTAAACGTATGAGCCCAACCTTATTATCATTACCGAAATGTATCTATAACCAATCCAGCCCATCAATCATACTGACACAGGATCAAAGCGGCCTTCGTTACAACTATCGTAACTCGATCCATCAATGATCACTATGCTAATACAACAGAATGACATAGATCATGATATGGATGTGTAGCATGGAAATTTTATATAATGTGATCTTAACATGCCTATTTCCAATAAGTCCACCTTAAACCTTAGTCAGATCAAAACATATTGAAATCAGATTATGAATAAACCAAAATTTTATTTCTGTAGAAAATAACCAGAAATATCCATAAACTAAAATAACAAAAATGTCTATATTGTAAGAGCATTTAAAATGAAAAACTCCGACAAAAATTGAAAATCCTGTGGTGACACGACACATATTTGAGCAGGGTGCTCATGAAACATATTGGGTGGCAATCCCTTAGTAAGTGATCCGCAATCGTAAAGTTTGTGTCGATGTGCTCTATAAACAATTGTCCACTCTGAACCCTTTATTTAGAAACTAGGAACTTGATGTCTATATACTTTAACTTCGTCGAGCTCCTGTTATTATTGGAATATAATACTGTTGACTTATTGTCGCAAAATAACTTAAGTGGTCTATTAACACCATTTACTATATGCAGCCCGTGACAAAATTCCACAGCCATACTCTATGATTGGATGCCTCAGAACATGCTATAAACTCTGCTGTCATGGAAGAAGAGGCTATAAGAGACTGTTTAGCTCTCTTCTAAGAGATAGCACCCCAACTAGTAGATAGATATAACTAAAATTGAATTTCATACTGTTTTAGCATCTAGCAAAATTGGAGTTAATATACGCAATGATCTTAAGCTGATATGAACTTTGATAAGTGAGCATGTAGTATTTCTTCTCTATAACTACTGCAAGATCCATTTGATTGCTTTTTAATGGTTTACTCCTAGATTACCCGAACACTTCCTAAACATCTCAGTAACGTATACAATATCTGATTGCGTACAAATTGATTATACATCAGACTTTCTACCGCTGATGCATAAGGAATTTTTTGCATTTTCTTTTCCTCAAAATCATTCTTAAGAAAAGAAAACCAGTGACTTGCTTCTTGACTGTCAAACAACAGGAGGGAGAGTCCTTGAGAGATTACATCAGAAGGTACAATAATGAGATCACCCAGGTTGATGGTTATGATGATGGCATAGCACTTTCTAGTATTATGAAGGGGCTTAGGATGGGAAAATTATGGTGGTTGGTTTAAAAAAAGCCCCAACTTCTTTCTCAAAGATACTTGCAAGAGTTGAAAAGTATGCCAATGCTGAAAAAAGATTCAAGAATAGAAATCGAGAGAAAGGAGAGCCAAGCAAAGGAAAAGAAAAAAAATATAGTCGGCGAGAATGAAGGGTCGGTAGACCCGATCACTTTCCAAGGAGAGATCAATTTTGTCCTGGGGAACGCTCTGAAGTTCGAGATACCCATCCTTATTCAGCCTCTCAATTCACCAGTTTCACAAAGCTTAATACTCCTCAGGAGTAAATTCTCATGCAGGTGAGGAATCTAACTTTGTTTAGGACCTCCTATGAGGACGAATCCGTCTCGAAGAAATCTAAATAAGTATTGTCATTTTCACAAAGATCATGGAAATGGTACCTCCGAGTGTTTTGAGCTGAAGGAACAAATAAAAAGCTTAGTTCGACAAGGACAACTACATGAGTATGTAAGAAATCCTGAGGATCGAGTGAAGAGTGACCAACCAGAATCTTCGAGAAAAAAGAAAAGGAAAGCAGAAGGAAGATAGTGATGAAAACATGTCTAATGTCAATCACATTTGGGAAGGACCAGTTGCAAGAGACTTAGAGAAGTCGAGGAAATTAGCTCACCAAGCAAGACATGAACCCGATGGTCTCGAGATTAATTTGACTAACAAATCTCAAGGATCGGTGGTTCACGATATACCAATAATTTTTTCCAAGGATGACGCGAGGAAGTTCATCATCCTAACTGTGATACTTTAGTCGTCAGTCTCCCTGTGGCAAATAAATGCCTTCATCAAATTCTCATTAATAATGGAAGTTCGGCTGATATTTTATTCTTGTCAACCTTTGCTCAAATAGGGTTATAAAGATCACTTTTGAAACCTCACACCACTTCACTGCATGGGTTCACCGGAGGAAGTGTAGTTCCTAAAGGAGTTATAGAGCTCACAATGTCTTTTGAAAAAAGCCCAACTAAGGTAACCACTATGGTTAACTTTATTGTGGTTGATCAACCAAGTTCTTATAATGCTATCTTAAGAAGGCCGACCCTTTTATGCAATAAAAACAACTTCGATTTATTATTATGCATTGAAGTTTCCAACTGAGACTGGGTTTGGAGTTATGCGAGGAGAGTAAAAGGAAGCAAGGGAATGTTATGAGATAGCATTCAAAATAGGCGAGGAAGCTTTTCAAATCACAAGCCTTGATCCTAGGATAGTGAAAGATGATCAAAGGGCGAGCCCAGTTGATGACTTGGACGATTTTCCACTTGGTAATGATCCAAGTAAAGTAGTCAACATGTTGCCCCATCCGTTGAAGAACCAACTTGTTAACTTTCTCAAAGAATATCATGATGTGTTTTTTTGGACACATGAGGATATGCCAAGCATTAATCCTAGGGTAATAGTACATCGGTGAAGCACTAACCCAAAGATTAAACCAATTCGACAAAAAAGAAAAAGTTTGAACGTCGAAAGATCTTTGGCTGTGAAAGAAGAAGTAGATAAACTTCTCAAAGTTGGTTTTATTAAGGAGGCAAGGTATCCTAAGTGGCTAGCCAACGTTGTGATGGTGAAGAAAGCTAATAGGAAGTGAAGAATGTGTGTTGACTTCACTGATCTTAACAAGCTTACCCTAATGATAGTTTTCCTTTACCGAGGATTGATTAACTAGTGGATGTTACAGGTGGGCATGCACTGTTAAGCTTCATGGATGCATACTCAGTATATAATCAAATAAGGATGCATGAACCTGACTAAGAAAAGACCGCCTTCATAACTGATCAAGGTCTTTATTGATATAAGGTTATGTCCTTTGGACTGAAGAACACTGGCGCCACCTATCAGAGGTTGGTAAAATGAGGTCGAATTCAGTTAAATGTGCATTTGGTGTATCATCAGGAAAATTCCTTGGCTTCATGGTAAATTAAAGAGGTATCGAAATCAATCTTAAGAAGATCCAAGCATTGGTTAACATGAAATCTCCAAAGCATATTAAGGAGATTCAAAGGTTGATGGGTTGAGTAGAAGCCTTGAACTGCTTTTTCTCTCAAGCCACAAATAAATGCCTTCATTTCTTTAAAGTTCTTAGAAAAGGAAAAGAGATTAAATGGACTGAGGAATATGAAGAAGCATTTTGAAAGTTTTAAGGAATATTTAGAAAGCCCCATTTGCTTATAAAACCAATCCAAGGAGAGTCCATCTTCATCTATCTAGCGGTTTCAGAACATGCCACTAGCTCGGTCCTTATCCGAGAAGTTGAGGGAGTGCAAAGGCCTATATATTATACAAATAAAGCATTAACTGACGCAGAAACAAGGTATTTAAGTCTTAAAAAAAGTGTCCTAGCTTTGATTGTTTCAACAAGAAGGCTAAGGCCTTACTTCCATCCTTATACCATAATCGTCCTCACTGATCAGCCAATTAGACAAGTTTTAGCTAAGCCCAATATCTTAGGAAGGATGACAAAGTGGGCTATTGAGCATGGAGAGTTTAACATCTTCATTGCTGAGTTTACTGAAGGAGAGATAATATCACTTAATGCTGAAGAGGAGCATCGTGATAAATGGTCTCTTTATGTCGATGGATCGTCTAGTAAATGAGGATGTGATGGAGGGTTTATAGTAATCACCCTAGATAATGTTGAGATCAGATATGCTCTTAGGTATGGCTTTCATGCTACCAACAATGAGGCAGAATATGCAGCTCCTCTAGCTGGCCTTAGGCTAGTTCAGGCATTAGGCACGAAGGACTTGCTTGTCTTTAGTGACTCTCAGTTGGTAGTTAATCAAGTAAATTACAATTATACAGTTCGGGATTTCAACATGATTGTATATCTTGATCGAGTTAATGAGTTACTAAGGTACTTCAATTATTAGGTGATGCAAATTCCCTAAGAGAAAAACACACGAGCCGATGCATTGACTTAACTGGCTTTCTCACTTCAGAAAGACTTACTAAGATTAATTCCAGTAGGTATCATTCCCAAGCCAAGTATAATCAAATCTGAAGAAAAGGAAGTGGCAACCATTGATCGTCGAAGTTCTTGGATGAACCAAATCATGAGTTATTTTATGAATGGAGCTTTACCTAAGGACAAGAATGAATCAAAGAAGGTGAGATACTGAGCTGCAAAGTATGTGATTATGGATAATCAACTTTATAAACGTGGATATTCACTTTCTTTTCTCAAGTGTTTGATACCTGAAAATAGAGATAATGTCCTACGTGAAATCTATAAAGGGATATGTGGAAATCATTCCGGAGGTCGAGCACTTATGAGACAAGGATACTTTTGTCCGACAATGTAATGAGATGCCTTGGAGCTAGCAAAAAAATGTGATAAGTGCTCAGGTTCGCCATTATACACAAGCAACCTCTAGAGAAGCTAACTTCCCTCCTCACTCCTTGGCCTTTTGCCAATGGGGGATTGATCTAATAGGTCCTCTTCCAAAAGGAAAGGGACAAGTAAAGGTTGCTATAGTTGCCATTGATTACTTCACAAAATAGGTGGAGGCTGAGCCTTTGGCAACTATCACTAAGAAAAGAACGACTGATTTTATTCAAAAGAACATCATATGTCGGTATGGTGTACCTCATACTATAATTACTGACAATTTTCGTGAGTTTTGTAGAAAACTTAAGATAAAAAATTGTTACTCTTCTCCTACCCATTCTTAGGCTAATGGACAAGTAGAAGCTACCAATCGAGTGATTAAGTAAATTCTCAAGGCTAAGCTAGAAAAAGCGAAAGGAGCATGGCCAGATGAATTGTCATTTGTTCTATGGTCTTATAGAGCTACTCCAAGGACTCATACGGGAGAATCTCCATTCTCTTTGGCATTTAGGGCAGAAGTTGTCATCCTTGTTGAAGTAGGAACATCGACTTATCAAGTATGACACTTTGATCCCGTCATCAATAATGAACTACAGCACCAAAGTTTAGACTTCTTAGAAGAAAAGAGGGATCAGGCTATGATCAAGGTCATTGCCTACTAGGGCAAAGTAGCCCGTTACTACAATGCTCGAGTCAAAATTCAAAGGTTCAGAATTGGAGATCTTGTTCTAAAGAAGGTTTTACCTAACATTTAAGAGCCAGTGGTTGGCACCCTGGGTCCTAATTCGGAAGGACCTTACATAATCAGAGAAGTTGTTAGGCCGGGAACTTATATTTTGTCTACCTTATGTGGAAAGTTCTTAGGACACGCTTGGAATGCTGAGCATCTCAGGATTTACCATCAGTAGTATGATCTTGTACTTATGATCATATAAGTCTGATATTTCTTTAATGGTCAGACAAGTTTTGTAAAGACAAAATGCGAATGAATAAAATGCCTAAAGGGGAAGTCTTCAAAAAACCGACAAAGGCATGATTCAACGAAGAAAGACTTAGGTCGGTTCTTTGCAAAGAATAATCTAGGTCCACTCCTTACTAAGAATAACCTGGATCCATTAGAAAATATTCCTAAGTCAAATGCCCAAAGAGCGAGTCTTCGATGCCAAAGGCATGATTCTACAAAGAATGACGTAGGTCCATTTTTTACAAAAAAAAAATGACTGATGGACATAATTTATCTACATATTTTGTCATTTATTATATATTTGCTAGTTATTTTATTTATTATTTTTATTTAATTGAATTATTTTATTGAACAGTGAATAATTGGACATTATGTGATTTTACAAACATAAATCTAAGTTCATTCTTTACAATGAATGACCTAAGTCTACTTTTTACAAATAAAAACTTAGGTCTATTTTCTATAAAGAATGACCTAAACACTAAGAAAACATTTTTAAGTAAGAGCCTTTGGGCCAACAAGTATTTTATGGAATACACTTAAAGGCAAACATACATCCTATGAAATGTGCCTATTGACAAATATATGTTTTACGGAATAAGCCTATGGGTAAAAATAAATTATATGGAACCAACCCATGGGCAAATAAGCATTCCAGGGAATGCACCTATAGGTAAATATAAATTCTACAAAATTTTACCTAATATAAATAGATTATAACTAAAAGACAACTCTATAATATAATTCTTACTTAACTCTAAAATATTGTTATGTTTTTTTTTTCTATATTAAGATGCCGTTCACTTTAAAAAAATCAAACCTCATTCTTCTAGAATTTTTATCAAAGGTTAGTAAGCTACAAATACTTTACTATACACAAACAGTTTAACTATAGCTTGATCTTGACTTTGACATACAAAAGTATACGCAATATGTTCTCATTTTCTTTATTTTTTCCCTCACTGGCTTGCATTGTTGCTTTCAACTTTCAAAATTTCAACTTGCTTGACAAATGAAAAAAAGGCTACACATCTACATCATGATCCAAGTCATTCAGTTGTAATGGCATAATAACCATTAATGGGTCAAGTTATGATAGTTATAATGAAGGCCGCTTTGATCTTATGTTAGTATGATTGATGGAACCAATCAACCTGACTGGTTATAGATATATTTTAGTAATGATAGTAAGGTTGATGTCATACTGTTATTTTTGTAAAGTATAATTATAAGATTACAAATATGGCCTAAGTGAAAAATTGTTGGATTTTTAATTCAACATTGTTGGATCCTTAATCCATCATTGGGCTTATATGTGAATAATTATCCATGCGGACTGTCATACAAGGTTAAGCCCAATTAAAAGTGATCTATTAAGGTTTTCGGTAATATAAGCTTTAATATATCTGAAAGGGTGTGGGCCTTTAATTTGTAGAGAGTTAAGGGTAATTTTCATTTCTATGATGGGCTAAAATAGAAATACCAAAAGACAGTAGGAAAAACTATCTATATAAGTAATCATGGTCCTTAAATCACATGAATTGATTTATTCTTTCTGACATCTTATCATCAGAGAGGGAGCACAGAGAAATTTAAAGGATTCTTTAAGAGAACATGTTGATTCGAAAGGCCAACCGTACGACTCCAGAAGGTAGTTAAACATTATAGATTTATGTATGCTTCCGTATATTTTGTTATTGACTCTTGGTAATACAACATGAATAATTTTAGATTATAGGTGATGGTTTTCACCAAAGGATTTATTGTTTTAACATATGCTTCATCTAACCCTTGTATACTTGTGGAATAGTAGCAAGGAGCTAGCTTCAGGTCCAAAATTTAAATATTTAAATCTGAGATTATGGTCTGAGACACGTTACAATATTGCAAACTGTCTTTTTCGTTGTTTTACAGTGTTGTAAACTCATCTCGTTCTTTAACTCTTGATTAAAAAAGTTTTCATAGCAACATTTATCTTGCCTTGAATTTAGAAGAGTGGTTGGTTAGTGATGTAATTTTCCCCCCTACTTCTTTATGATTTTAATTATCCTTGTATTCTTCATGTCAAATGCTACTACATGTAACTAGCTGAATGGTTATATAATAAATATATTTTATTTCCATTATAATTTCTATCACTTATGGTCTTTTGAGGTTAATTAGAGTTTGTAAATTTATTGTTTGTACTTTATTAACCTTATTGACAGTTAAAACGAGTGAAATAAATTTTAGTTGGATCTTTATCTTCACCTTACTTTTTCTTTGTCACTTACACTTGATTTTTGCAACAAGAACTATGTATACAAGTATCTGAACGGTCTATGATCAACAATAGTCACACACAAATATCTAAAACTATTAAACTTATTGGCCTCCTCACACTTCTAGCTGTACTCTTTCACAAACAGTAAACAATAGGCAACCATGCATGTGCTTTATGTATCTTCAATGGGCTCTAAGAAATTACTCATTTCATTCACTTCTTAGAGAAATTTGCCAAAAGTGTATAAAAAAAGATCTAGATACTTTTTTTTAACTAAAAGTATCAAGATTAACAAGGCATAAAATACATCACGAGAGTGCTAGCAACAGTCGCTTATGTGAGTGACAGTTGCAATCACTGCTTCCCTAGATGACACTTGTCTTAGAGTACGAACAAATATGTCAGTTCATTTAATTAGAAAAGCACTCATATTCTATTTTTTTCACCATCCACTTGAGCTAAGAAAATTATAATACTACCCTTATCTTCTTAGCGTTCGCAAATATGATGGTGACCACAGCAGCTCATGAACTTTGGTTTGTTGATTGAATTATGCTTCCATCTTTTGTAGTTTTGTTTTTCATTTTTTTTTGTTTATTAATTATTACACTGATTAGTTTTCAAAAAAAGATTTCTTCTAAAGTATCTCAAATTTTGACCAAAGCCCTAATTCATTTTTTTACCATTATTTTCATTAAAGCATTTAACAATTTAAAATTTTAAAATAAGATAAAATTATTATGAGATTATGATAGATAATGTCTAAAAAATTTATTTAATAATGTCTAAAAAATTTATTTAATATTATAGAGGTCTCTTAACAATGATTAATTAGGGATAGATTTTACTGCATGAGAATGCATTTCTACAACTATTTTGTAACTCTCTTTAGAGCACTATCAATAGAGAGACTATGTTTAATTCAAAAGAGACTTCTTTTTTTGTATATAAAAATGGAGAAATAGCAAGTGAGAGAAGAAAGTTTTGAGAGACTAAATGATAAGGGCAGTATTAGCTTCAAAAAAAATGACAAGGATAGTATTGTGACTCAATCACTGAAGTGGATGGCATATATTGAAATAAAACAAAAAACGTATGAGTTTTTTTTCTTAATTTTATTATCCGACACAAAGACCAGTACTGTGGCACATATGGCAATTAACAAAGGCAGTGAGTGTAACAGTTGCTCACATATGATCCGACCCGAAGACTAGTACAATGGCACATGTGGCAATTAACAAAGGCAACGAGTGCAACAGTCGCTCACATAAGAAAAACTCATATGTTTGTTGTTTTATTTCAATATTTGCCATCCTCTTCAGTGATTGAGTTACAATACTACCCTTATCATTTTTTTTAAGCTAATACTTCCCTTATCTTTTAGTCTTTCAAAACTTTCTTCTCTCACCTGTTATTTCTCTATTTTTATATGCAAAACAAAGGTAAGTCTCTTTTAAATTAAACACAATCTCCCTATTAATAGTCTTCTAAAGAGAGTTACAAAATAATTGTAGAAATGCATTCTCATACAGTAAAATCTAGTCCTAATTAATCATTCTTAGGACATCTATAATATTAAAAAAAATTTTAGAATATCATAATCTTATAATAATTTAATCTTACTTTAAAAAATTTAAATTGTTAAATGTTTGAATGATAATAATGGTTAAAAAGAAAATAGATTGGGGCTTTGGTCTGAGATAATCTAAAAGATTTTTTTTTTGGTCAAAACTAATCAGTGCAATAATTAATTAAAAAAAAACAAAACTGCAAAAAATGGAAGCATAATTCAATCTATGAATCAAAGTTTGTGCGGTCACTAACGTAATTGTGAATGCTAAAAAGATAAGGGTAGTATTGTAATTTTGGTAGCTCAAGTGGAGGGTCTAAAAAATAAAATATGAGTGCTTCTCTAATTTAATGAACTGGCACATTTGTTCATACTCAAAGACATGTGTCGTCCAGGGAAACAACGAGTGCAACAGTCGCTCGCATAAGCACCGTTGCTAGCATTGCTCACACACCATACAAAAGAGATACAATAATTTATACCCACTACAAAATCTAGAAATCTACATTATGATAGCATGTAAAACGCGTTGCAGAAACCCTTTAGTCGCATTTTCAATAACGTTGTTAAGAAGAGGATGTTATAAAAAGATTCAATCCTTCTGAAGCATTAAAGGAAATGCCGTACAAAATGCCATAAAAAACACAAATTGCAGCACTTTATAATTTCCAAAATAAATATTATTAATCAAAAGAAAGTCAATTAATTGCATCCTATCAATATCTAACAATACATTTAGAATAATATACAAGTGCCATTAAAAAAAAAAGAAATAATATACAAGTGAATTACTTAAATTTCAGCAGCTAAAAGAAAAAATACTGAGGTTGTATCACATTGACTTTCACACAAAACGCTTTTGGTTCCTGAAATTGAATCCATTGTTTCTCTCTAATTACTAGAAACAGATCTTTTGTTGTTGTGCAAGCCTGGAAACAAGTCTATGTCAGAGAAAAGATTATTACACTGATATGCATTCTTCTTACACTACAACAAAAAGGACATATGATAGCATTGAAAAAAATGCTACCAAAGGTGATTGGTAGCATTTTAGGCAACGCTAAGTTTGTCCATGTAACTAAAAGTCTTACCATTTCATAACATCTATTGAATGCCAACAATTCATATATATAGCATTTACAAATGGTTACCAACTCTTATTTTACAGCTTCGTGCAGATGCTATCATTGTACAATTTGTAGCATTTATGCAATGCTAAATAACATATATAACATTAAAAAAATGCTATTGAACCATTTAATAATGTTACCACATGCCTTTCATAGCACTTTGATGATGCAATTTTACCAATAGTTATAACATCTTGGTAATGTTACAATCAGTAAAAAAAAAAAAAAAAGTAATGTAGCTGTTAGTAAATGGTATGGAAAATTTTAAATCTTTCTATAGTAGCATTTATAAAAAGTTATGAATGTTGGTAAATATAATAGTATCTTTTTTTCAATTGTTGTTCAATAGTATCAATTTAGTTGATAAATTCATATCGAAATGTTTGTTCACCAAATATAATTTTAAGTATCAAATGCTAGACCATTTGATGTGTAATCTATTATTCCTTTCATGAAAAAAATTTAGATACCATATATCTCATCACTATAACTATATATAAGCATCCAAAATTACATGATCATATACCTCAAAGCATACAAAGAGACTTACACAAAAAATTAAGTATGTTTATGTCATACCTGCATTTTTTAGCCTTTAAGTTACACATTACATCCGCAACTTGCCTTCTACCCTTTACAAAATATACTTAGTCTTTGCAACCTGAATCATGAATTTAAAACAAAAAAATAGTTACATTATGATAATGAAAAATAATTAATAATGATGCTTTAAAAATGACAAATAAAATAATGACTCAGTAATTTGTACAAATAAAAATAACAATATTGAAAATTCAAAGCAATGAATACTAATATTTGCATCATAAGAGGAAAAGATTTTATTTTTCATTTATCAGGGAAAAAAGCAACAACATAATGATAAGCAATAAGCCAAATCACAACCCACCAAGATTAACATTTCAAACACATATGGCACTGGTGAAACCGTGGCATATGCCTCCAGTAAAAATGAATAAGACAACCATTTCTTAAAATAATTGCTCAAAGAAAAATTGAACCAAGAAGATAACCTAAAAAGAGCACTACCCGAGAACATCACGGAAAAGCCCCGTAACCAATCCCTAAACTTATAAGCAACGAATAGAACCTTGCCTTCACTGTTGTAGCCGGAATGGCTTCCCCGGCCGCAGGTGGTGGTCCCCAGCCACCACCGGCGCACTCCCCCATTGCCGGCCACCTCCCCCAGCCTGAGCAATCCCTCCACCAGCCACCTCGTGCACCACAACGATCCTCACGTACATGTGTCCCCTCCAAACGAACTGGGTCTCCGGTGCCTCTAACCGCCGTCACGGCTAGCAGCGGCATGCCAGACCATCCCTCTCGGCCGCCCTTACCCCACCTTGACGCCGACCAGCCTGACCGAGTCGAACAGCCATGGGTTGAAGGCCCTAGATCTCGTAACGATGGCCACCACCTCTCGATCACCGCCGCCGCGCGTCTAGCCTCTGGTGACGGCCCACACCCTTCCCCCGCCGAAGCTCAACCCTCCCGTCCACCACAGCAGCAATTGTTTGGCCAAGTTGATGCCACCCAAAACCCTAGCCGCCACATGCATGCAACTCCCGCGTTATTGGCTACCGCGTGTGGTATCATGCAGCCCACCGATTCCAACCAGGCCAGCCACGTTGCAGGCGTCTCCAAGCTACCATTGGCTCCCTTACCACGGGTCCATGCAGCCTCGGATGAGCCACAAGGTCCCTCTTCCCCTCACTACTCACAACAAGCCACCACACACCAAACTCAGCCCATAAAATCGCCCACACAGCTTGATTTAGCTCGCCCTCAAAAGTGTGCTGCTCCGCATCCCACCAGTGGTGCTTCAGCTATGCAACAACCCTCTCCACAGTCCGTGCCAGCTCCCACACAAAGCCCTCACAACCCACAAAACCTACTTAGGCCGAGCCTTGAGCCCAATAATCCCTCTCAACTCCCCACATCACAGCCCCATGCTCCCCTGCCAGTCATGGGTTTGCCTCAGCTTGGGGTGATTCCCTCCAACCAGCCAATGCCCTACATTACCTACTCCTCAGGTTGTTACGGCTAGTGCCCCTCACCGTCCAGCCCATGTCAACCATGCAACCCGTAACCAACCTCCCCCTTCTAAGCCATCATTTGCCTCCGTTTTGAACCCAGTATCCATCCTTAACCCAACAGCCCCCCTGGGCCTCATAAGTCATTCCTTGATGCAGTTACGGGTTCTACGGAACCCACAGTACCGGTTAAGCTGACTTCCCTATATCGTGGCTAGCCCGCCATCCATTTTACAGCAGCGGAAATACAAGCCATGGCTAAACCATTTACATTAGCTCTCGTCGGTAAGTTCTCCTTTGGCCGGCTTTCTATGGACATTATTCAGAGATTTTTTGTTACCCTGGGTTTGAAAGGAAGTTGTCAAGTCTCCTTGCTTGACAACCGGCATGTGTTGATCAAACTCTCTTTGGAAGAAGATTATTCGCGTGTTTGGGTGCGCCAGACGTGGTATGTTAATGGTCGAGGCATGCGCATCTTTAAGTGGAGCACTGATTTCCGCTATTCGGAGGAGTCCCCTATTGTTCCGGTATGGGTATCCTTTCCGTACTTGCCTGTTCATTTTATCCATTGTAAATCTGCTTTGTTTTCTATTGCTTCTGCTATTGGCACCCCATTACGGGTTGATCATGCCACGGCCTCGGTTAATCGGCCATCGGTAGCTCGAGTTCTGGTGGAGTATGATGTTTCGAAGACGCTGTTGCCTCGTATATGGATTGGAGAGGGGGATTCCAGATTTTGGCAGGACGTTATCTTTGAGCGGGTCCCAGCTTATTGTTCCTCGTGCAGGCATCTTGGTCACTCTGTGGATTCTTGCTACGTTGCTAATCTCGGGCTTCGCAAGCCTACGCAGCCTGTTGGTGAGGCCCAGACCCATGATCAGGGCCCATTACGAGTTGCAGCACCTGCTTCTGATCACCAGCCTCCTGTGACTCAGGGTCAACTTTTGGCCTCTGTGGCTCCCGTTGCTACTGCTGCTCCAGGGATGAGTGTTTCTGTGGGTGAACCGATTCGGCCTTCTTCGGGAGGTCCGCCTACCGCTGTTATTCGCTCCCCGGCTATGGGTATTCACTCCCCTCCTCCAAACCTCCCATCTCAATCAGACGAAGAGTTTAGCTCCGCGGACAATTCTGTAGCTGATGAGTACTTTGCTTCTAAGCCTGAGGGTATCGAGGGGCATCATCGTGACTTCAGTGTTGCTGGCTCGCACTCCTCCCGTTAAAGGTCGTAAGCACTGCAAGCGACGTTCTGGGCGTTCGCATTGATGATTTCGCATTTATATTTCCGTTACACTGTAATTGGTTTCCATTTCCATTTGTTCTTTGTTCTTTTTCTTCTGCTTGGAGGTTTTAATTTATGTCCCCCTCCATATGTATTTTTCGTTTTATTTTAATAATTTACAGATAAATGGGTCCCGCCTAACCCCCCCACCCTTGGGTGGTTTTTTTTTTTTTAAAAAAAAAAAGATAACCTAAAAAGGACAACTTTGCATAGCAAAAAAATAAAAAAAAATCAAAACCTTCTCAAAGTCGCAAAACACAAAATTACTTTCTCATAGTGGTAAACTAGATCATATTTATAAGCGAACTTAAAAAATATAAGGTCATTGTAAAAATGAAAAGGACGTAAAATAATTACCTAAATAGATGAACTAGAGAAGTTAGTTGGCAGCAAACATGATCACTCTATCAGCTGGCCATGCAATTGTACTCCCAACGGATTCTTCAAATGTAATCATATAAGGTGTTAATTTCCATAAATACTATAGCAGCTGCCTAGCTATATCTACCCAAAATCTTACAGCATTAGAACCAAGAGGAATGTGATGAACAAGTGCATTTGGATCACTTGATGACCAACGTCCTTCACCCACAACCATATCAGACCCCTCCAAATCAAGCATTTTACACTTAGTAATGTTTGGGATTGCCTTCACAATCTTTAGCAGTAACACGAGGACAATTTAATTAAGAAAAAAATAAATCATTAGTAATAAGCCTTCAATAGTTTATTTTTCATGCTTTTACTAAATTTAAAATGTAAATAGTATTCTTACCATTGAAGAAGTTAAAAGGTGTTTTCAGAGGATCCCCACATGTTTTGGTTTTAGGAAATGACCCTGAAATAAAAAATAAAAAACAGAAACTAAATATTATATCAATTACATGAAAGTGAGTAAAACATAGTACATGTCTGCCTTTTTTGTAACTCTTCAACTAAACTTCGCATATTAGACAATTCTCTCTTAATTTGAGCATTTTCATTTTTAATTTCATCATGTTCTTGTGTCAACTTAGCTATTATGCTGTCTTTTGTGATAGTATAGCCAACTTTGAAATGTTGACTCCTTTGCCAATAGTTCTCAAATAAGAATTATCAGGCCTAAGTACCTGTGAGAGAGCATCATCTCTTAGATTATGTGAAGAATTATGTGATGAATCTTGCTGAGTTTCTTTTAGTTTATCCTACAAATTTGTTTAAAAGTAATAGTCATCAAGAAAAGATGATAAAAACAAGCATAAAAATTGAATAAATAGATATTCTTACAATGGTCTCTCCGACTTGAGTGTTCACGGGGTTGACTGTTCTTTTTTGTATGTGCTTGCATCCATACATCAACTCTAGGCACTTCAGTTTTTCCACTACTTTTTTTCTATAATAGAAAATAGTTTAGAAATGATTGCTCAACTAAAATTTATTATTAAAAAATATATTTTTTTACCATATCTTCTGTCATTTATCAAGTCCTCTACAATCTGTTGTTTGTGGGATTTGTTTCTTCTTGATCTTTTTAAATCCTTCACTTCTTTCCTGTACGGTTGTATAAACTTTGTTCAGTTACATAGTTATAATCATAATTACATATTTTAATATAGTAATGCACTTACCTTAAATTTTTCACTTGTTTTTTCTTTCACAAAACTTTTCCCCTCCCTTATTAATGAGATGTTATCAGGTCTTAGCTTCATTCTCTCTTGTTCATTTTTTGCCTTCAATATCTTCTGAACTAGCCTTGATTTTGAAGCTCTCTAAAGCCCAGCCATCTCCTGGAACACATAAGCTCTTTGCCATTGTTCATCCAATTTGTACCTCTTCTGCAATGTATTTTTAAATGAAGATACTAAATAATTTTAATTTCCATTCAATTATTTATTTTCATCCAAATGATATATACTTAAATTATAGTGTATCTACATACCTTGATGGATTCCTATAACACCTCTTTCAAATTCAAAGGAAGCTTCCTCCAATCAGAAATTTTATAGGTACATGCTCTGTACAAGAGGTACTAAAAAAGATGATAATAAGACAAATCCCTCACCAATCAATTGACCTTTGCTATTAAATATGACCTCTAATTTATCACCATCCATAGCAGTGTTCTTTCACACTTGCTCTACATACAGTTGTAGCTTCTATTGATACCCCCACTATCTTATGTTGCCTTTTCAATTTCTCTTGTTTGGAATCTTTGGCCATTAATAATATATCCAGAATGACTTTTTGCATTGTTTCTGGCACCATATGCAAGCCACTTTAATGTATCAAAGTCCTTATTTGTACAAGTATGGAATTCAATCTGTATAGTTGTAAGAAATAGTTATTTGTTTTTAAAATTCAATACAATTACTAGAAAGAAGTTATTAATATTTAATAATGTTATTACGTATTAAATAATTAAAATCAAATGCAATAATACCTTTTGCTTCAACCATGTTGAAAATGTCTCTACATGTCTCTTCCAAAGTAGATTAGAATTTTTTGCAAGACTTTTATTTGATTGCTTTAACTCCTCCAGATGAATCCTAATTTAAGAGTAAAACAAGTTAGTAACTCAAACAAAACAATTGCTGAAATAATAATTTTAAAATTCTTAGTCAAAGTCTTAGTAACTCAAACAAAATAATAGCTAAAATAGTAATATTAAAATTCTTAATCAAAGTCTTACTCCAAGTACGGTTCAACAACTGCTGTATTGAATAAAACATAATGATGTGCACTTTCTAACATATCACTACTTAAAGCAATTGATGTGCCTCTTGAATTTGGACGACCTAAAGAATTACACCATTGAAAAAATCATCATTTCGAAGCTCTTTAGTATTCACTTCGATTAGTTACAGTATATAACCACTATAAAATGCTACACACTCTTCTAAAAGATAGCATTCTGCAATACAACCTTTAGGTCTTGCACGATTTCTAACATATCCTTTATATTCTTTCATCTGCCTGCATGTACATTTAAAAGCAATAAATTAATTGTTCTAAACAAAATATAATTGAAACTAAGGTATGTAAATCTATTTTCACTTTTCAAATGGATTACATCCAACGATAGTGTAACATATGCACTTTTGTTTTGTAAAAAAAAAAAAAGACGCGGTTAAAAGTAAATAAAAAGAAGAAAATGGATAAAAAAACAAAACACAGCACACACGCGTGAGAAAGAGAGTGAGAGATTTTCAACCGACAAAACCCGACCCGACCCGGATTTATCTTCGATTTTCGGCCACCTCACCAGTCAAGGAAGGTACCGATCGGAAGCTCTCGAGCGGTTGGTTAGCTTCCCACCGTCGTTGCCGCCAGAAAGTCGTTGGAACGCCGTAGATCGAAGTTTGAAGTGTCGGGGAATCCCCGCCGCGATTCAGCCAGTTTCCGGCCATGTAACCACCTAAGTTTTGTTCCTCAAGTCACCAGCTTCCATTTCCAACCATCCACTGCCACCGGGGAAGCCGAATTGCCGCCAGTCGACCACTTTAGAATTCGCGGCTATTGAGCTAAATTCTGACGCCGTCGCCGTGCGTGGTAGCTCACCGCCGGCACCATTGGACTCAGCTCGGTCCAAAGCATCTAACCTGAGCTTTCCGGTCACCGTTGCTTGAATTTCGATCACCGTTGACCAGTAAGGGCATTTCGGTAATTTTATAATTTTGAGGGCAATTTTGTAATTTCAAACTTTGTGGATAATCTCGTAATTCATGGACTTGAGGATAACTTGGTAATTACGGATTCCGAGGGTAAATCGGTAATCAATGATTGAGTTATGAACGTGAGGGTAGTTTGGTAATTTATTAACACAGAAGTTGTACATTATGGATAAATGCTCATTTCGAACTGTATTGTGTAATTTTAGTTATATTTTAGATTTACGAAAAGTAATTACGCTGTTTCGTTGATTTAGTAGGACCCGCGAGTGAGGATCAGTCCGTGGGCGTGGACGACCGTAGAATTTGAACATCGTCACTGTGAGTGGAATATACAAAACCTATTTTCATAGTTTATGATAATAATAATGCATGTTTGTGAATTAAGTATTTTAAATGATCGGATTTAAATGATTTTCTCGAAATGGATTTGATTCACATATTGATATGCCATTAAAAAGTGTATGGTTAATGTTTTGCTGTATCGACTTGAATAAAACCCAATAGCCCAATAGTATTTTAAAAATAAGAAAAGTTGATTTACATGTTTTCATGGAAAGAAAAGTATGATTTCAAGACTGTATTTAGACAGTACCCTCCCCAGTGATATAGATGAGATGATAGGTCTTTGGGCCCCGTCTGAACACACATAGAGGCTTTGGGCCGTGTGTTTGGGCGCCTTTGCCTTTTGGGGGCATTTGCATACGGCATGATGCGTACGCAATATGATGAGATACAAATATTGAGATACAGATGAGGTATAGGCCTTTGGGGCCCGTCTGAGTACACACAGAGGCTTTGGGCCGTGTGCTCGGGCGCTTTTGTCCTTTGGGGACTGGATATGCATGCACAAATATGATGAGATATGATGGTATTTCCTTGTCTATCTGGTGGCCGGGACATGACGATACCCAAATAGTACGTCATTGCACGTCCGTCGAGGGCCGGATATGACGACATTATTCCCCTGGGTACTTGTTTTCGTAATAGTTTTGATATGCAGTATTCGTTATGATAAATGTGATTTCTTTGATTTTATGCAGTATTATGTATTATGAATTTATCAGTGTGTGATTTAAATTTCATAAGTTTACTGAAATTCTTCTGAAAATTGTTGACATTATTTGGAGAAAAGTGAATTGTTTAGCAGTAATTTACATTTCCAAAAGAAAATTATTATCCACTCACTGAGCTCACTGAGTTTTATACTCACCCTGTTTAATCATATTTTTCCCCCCCACAGGAGGTTGCAGGTACATGAACTCAACCCAGTGACTGTAGATATTTTGAGTTTTTGGCCATGCTGTACTAGAAGTTATAGATACTTTATGTTAGGGCATTTTGATAAACTCTATCATTTTGGGATTGTATAATATTGGTGTATTATTTTTTTGAGACTAAGAATAGACCAATGTATAATAGCCTTTTGGTACTTTATAGATATCTTGGATAACATTCAGTACTATGGCTGAAACTGTTGAGCATTGAAGTTGGTTGTCTATTGAATTATTTGGAAGTGTTTGTGTGTAACACTTGCAGGCCTGGAGTGTTCTATTTATAGCGGAGATTCTGCCGAATTTTCGATAGAATCCTTATTATTTAATTTATGATCAATACAGTTTTGAATGAGTCTAGACAGACTTGCCCTGCAATTCGGGGCGGGTCGTTTCAGATAGTGACCGGGTCCACATAATCGTACTTCTCGTCCTAAATGAATCGACAAGTGTACCATGATATCAAAGAATGCAAGAGGAAAGAATCTTTCAAACATGCATATTGTTTCAAAAAATTCACCTTCAAGGGCCAATATATTTTCTCTATCAACAATTCGTTGACATTATTGAAAAATGCACACATCCGAAAATATTGCATTTTTTGGTTCCTTAGGTAACAAACCTCTTATCGCAACTGGCAACAATTGTTGCATTAAGATACGGTAATCATGTGATTTGAGATTTGTAATCTTACATTCTTCAATTGACAAACAATTCCCAATGTTTGAGCTATACCCATCAGCTAGCTTCATATTAAATAACCTCTCACAAAATATTTTTTTCTCAATATTTGATAACGAATGTGGAGCTACAGGAAGGTATGTTCTCATTTCCTCAACATATGGATGCAAGTCATGTCAAATGTCCCAATCTTTCAAGTCTTTGCAAGCATTGAGTCCATCTTTGATTGTACCACTAATGTCTAGTAAAGTGCGAAGAATGCTCTCACAAATATTCTTTTTTACATGCATTACATCCAAATTGTGATGCACTAATAAATCCTAAAACATAATTGAAAAATTAGAAAAAAATTGTTTTAAGTTGGAATATGAAAATAACAATTTAAATTTAATTACAATTACAGACTAATCGAAGAGATTGCTTAAAGTGTAAGAAAAAAAGAAGTATTTTCAGAATATTAAAAAAAAGAAATGTAAATATAGATTTCTTAAAAATTGAATCTCAAAAATTAATTTCACTTAAATTATTCATCATAGTAACATAAGAGTAATGTGAATAATTACAATCAATTGCGATAAATTAATAAACAGGTAGTTTATCTCACACACATACCTTCCAATATGGCAAATAAAAAAAAAATGATCTTTTTTCCATCTTTGATCTTCACTAGACTTCTTTCTTTTCTAGTTCCCTTTTCCCCAGTGATATTCAATCCTTCAAGTTCCTATGAAATTTTGGTGTCGGTAATGATTCTAGGACTTGGATCTTCTTCCACCGATCCATCAAACCAATTCTTTTTACGCCCACATATATGAGAATGTGACAAAAATCGTCTGTGATCCATGTCCACAGACTTATTACAAAACTTCAACCAATTGCCCTCAAATTGAAAACTGATTTTGTCAATGTATCAAAAATAAGCACTACATTATTCTACAGCTCATGTAGATCTTCAAGAAGTGGCTGTAGATAAACATCAATGTCATTTCCAGGCTGTTTAAGCCCTAGAATTAACAAAGTCAACATAATATTTTCCTTCTTCATGCATAATCAAGGTGGTAGGTTGTAGGTAACAAGCATCACAGGCGAAAATGGACTGAAGCCATCAGTGGCAAGACCAAGTTTAAGATTTCATAAGTCTGATTAAAAACAAGGCCATTTATTGTTAACTAAGCCCCATGCCAAAGAATCTACAGGATGTCGCATTTTACCATCTTCACTTTTGTCGGCAGAGTGTCATATTAAATCTTTCGCCATTTTCTAGGATCTAAACATCCTCCTAAACCTCAGTATAATAGGAAAGTATCCTAAAAATTTTGTAGGTACACCTTTTTTAATTTTTCTTGTACGTTTATCTACCTTCCATCTTGAAAACCCATAGGTTCGGCAACTATCCATATTCTCTTTTTCTTTTCGAAACAAACAACAATCATTTACATAGGCATGTATCTTCTCATATCCTAAATCAAATGTTTTCAACAATTTTCTCATTGAGTAAACTGATCTAAGAAGCACATTATCCAGATGTAGCATATCATGCAATAGTTCTAGCAATCCATCAAATCTCTTGTCAGACCATATATTTACAGCTTTATGTTTGTACAAAGCTACAATGGCTGATAATTTTGTGCATCTTGTACAACTTGGATACAATAGAGTTTCTGCATCTTCCAATTTTTAAGTGAAATCTTCATCTTTTCTTAGTGGAGGTGTTACATAATCTTCATTTTCCATATATACATTTGTATATAAGTTATATGTGTCTGACGTCTTCACTTCTTTAGGATTTTCATCTATACTTAGTTGTTCCCCATGATGGAACCAAGTTGTGTAAGTAAGATCCATTCCTTTAAAGATCAAGTGCTCATAAGATGATCACTTAGATTTCGGCAATTTTTACGGGGACATAAATTTTATCTAAATTCCCTGCATTGCTTTTGGCCAAGTTCACAAATTCGAAGCAACTTGCATATACTCATTAGTAGCTCTACCAAATCACAATATTAATTACATATTATTAATAATTTATATCTTTTATATAGTTTTATTATCTTGCTTAAATATCATCTTTTATTACATGTTAAGGTGGATCCAATCTTTATTCATCATCAGAAGTCCACTACTCCTAGTACCACAAATATATATCATTTAACCACTTGAAAATTATTTTTAATTTACATACATATAAATATATTAACCCTGTACAATGAAAGTCATTTTAATTTATATACTTCATATATTGATCTATGAGAAAGCATATCTAAAATCACTACTTCACTTGTGAGCAACAGTTATCATGAACTATGAAAAAAATTAAAATTTAAATGATCTATGCTAATTCTTTTTTTCAGTTTATGATTCATTTTATGAGTTAAAATTGATATTATTTATAGCTACCCAGAAACAATGTAGAATAAAGCCATCAATAATTAAAGTCGTACATATTTTATCTGCCATTACCCAAACAAACATAAAACACAAAAAAAAAAAAAAAGAATTAGTTTAAGAGCACAGCACATAAAAGTTATAATACAAAAAGATTAATAATTATTAAAAGATTTTTAATTATTAAAAGATTTTACCCTTAAACAATTTAAAAAATAAATAAATAAAATAAAAATTACCAAAAAATTTTATTAGCTGCACCTTTGTTCTTTGACTTTAAATTTCTTCACTACACCTGCTTTAGAATTGATATGCACGTTGCTGCAAGTCTATTGAGTAGGAAGCTGATAATTCCTCAATCAAAGGCTAACACTACACCAAGCAAACAATAACTTCGAGATTCTACAATTAAAATTCTGTTAATACTGATAATTATAAAATTTATCAAAACTCGAGACCAATTTGATCAAAAGAGTAAGAAATCATATGCAGCCAATCTATAATAACGACATATAAGTTAGAAAAATTAGATTGATGCAGCTAATTCACTGCAAGAAATTTGACTTTTTAAGATGATTTTTATTATGACATTTATAGATTTTGTCATAAAATAGCACTTATTGTGACGATTTTTTAAAATCGTAGCCAATAATCTCGTCCTGGCTCATGTTATATTTTGTAACGAATGACATTTATTTTAAGACCTATTAATTGGTCACCTAATCAAATGTTTTGGGACAAACATAAAATTAGTCGCACAAGGGCATGCTTTTTTTAGTGCAAAAAATTCCCTCCAAAATTGATCATTTTTTGACAAAATATCACCTTTTATGACAAAAAATATGGTAGTGAAATATAATCATAGGTGACATAATTATTTCATAACTAAAAGAGTGATGTAAAATTAATCAAACCATTTGTGACAAAAGTATTAGTCTCCAAAGCTAATATGGTTTTGATTAATTTTAAGACCCTATTTTTTTTCACCGATAATTACCTACTGTGACAAAAAAAAAATAGTATTTTAAAATTTTGTCTTGAGTAATATTATATTTCTTGATCATTTTTTTAGAGGCACATTATTTAGCTTCTGATTTTTTTTTTTGTGATCAACTTTACAACACTGAAAAAAAAAAGAATAATAGTCAATAGTTCTTTTAATTATATTATATTTTGTGACCAATATTTTTTTATGTATTTGATTAAATAGTTAATATTTTATCTTATTAAAGTGTGAAACCATCAATTTTCCTCCATTTACTATTAAGAAGATTTAAAAAAAAAAGTCATCACCGTGGGCCCTCCCTTTTATCAAAATGTGAGTAAATTGAAGTTTTCTTATTTTTAGGTGATAAATTGATGATTGTCATTTTAAGTAGGGAATAAATTAAAGTTTATGCTAAAAAATATTGAAGGACAATTCTCAAATTTTAAATAAAAACTTAAACTTGCTCGAATGAGAGCTTCACTCAAAAGACTAATTAGTTAAATATCTTTTTTCTTGAAATTAATTACCCGCATTATCATTTATTATTTAGCTTCATACAAATTTTGTTTAACTATGTTAGATTAATAAAAATTAAAAAATAGCCTTAAAATAATTAACTTGGATTAATAACTATGATAATGGACTTTTTTTTAAACCAATAATGACAAACTTGTAATTGCTTCTTTTTTATTTTTTGAAGGACCTTATAATAGCTAATTACATTGCATTTATAAAAAAATATATTGGATGAATATTAAAAAAAATAAAAACTAAATTTCTCACTAGATTTCTCCGAATGAAATCGTGAACTATAAATTAAAAGTAATAATATAGCCACAAACTCTTGTACAAATTTATTTTGTACAAACTGATGTGGTATGATTTAATTGGTTGAATTAAATATCACTTGGTCCACATGATTTGTTTTTATTATTTTATATTTTCTTTCAACTAATGAATTAATACCATATCAATTTGTACAAATTTAATTTATAAAAGAGTTTGTAACTGTATCATTACTCATAAATTAATCCCCTCCACTCGCTCCCTGGCCACTTTTGTTGTAATCTAAACAAAACAAATTAATTCCCTCCCACTCCCTCTCTGGCCGCTTCACTTTTATTTGTTTTGTATAAAATACCTATCTATCTTTATCCTTTTTTCTTTTCCAATTTGTGTGTGTGAATGAACAGAAAACGTGCGACTAAGGAGGCAAAATCGTAACTCTACCTCAGCCACTGTGAGGGCCATCAGAATCACACCCTTTGCCGCCGCCCAAAAGCACACCACCCTCAACAGTCCACTCACACATGCCAAATTAAGCCACTCAACAAAATTCATCCTCATCTCTCCCTCTACTTCGAAATTGTAAGTATATATGAACCCAGCCAATTTAATTTTGATAAGCTTAGTTGTGATTGGGTTATGTAAAATTCATATTTTTTGTGTTTGGAATTTTTAGATCTATTATTTGAGTATTTTTATGCTTATCAAGTGTTTGATAAAATTCCTAAGAGAATGTAGTCAAAGAAAAACAGAAAATATATGCAAATAAAGGAAGGAAAAGATTAGTAGGTTTTGAGAAACTTTTGCAAAATCAGGATATTAAGATGATATTAAACTTTTTTTCTAGTATTCCTTCATAAGAACTTTAAAAAATTGGGATCTTCTTATTATTTTACACTTCAACTTGGTAATTGGTATGTAATTAATAATCTTTCTTTATTTTTTTTAAAGAAAATTGTAGTTAGTAAGTTATTCAATTCTAACCGATATAATTAGCAGTTAGGGTTATAGAATATTTAAGTTACAAAATTTCAACTATAAAAAATTAAATAGCTTTGCTATGTTGGTTTGAAGGATGGTGTAAAAGCTTGGCTCGCTACAATTTGCTCAAAATGTTGTTGGATTTGCTAGGAAGTGTCCATGAAGTGACTAATAAAGGTCAACAAACCTTTTTTATTTATTTATTTTTTTTGCTTTAAATGTGGCTGTTGTGTGTTTAATCAAAATTAATGTGCTTATCTTCTCTTGTACTGGGATAACAAAAAGGCATGGAGTCTGCTGGATCACTTTATTTCAAACAATGTATTTAGAAGTGAGGGAAAAAGGTTGAAGTAGTCTCCATACAAAATCTAAATGTGTAAGTTATCTTTTTCTTTTTTCTTTTTTTTTTAACTTAATCTTTTATTTCTTTCAACTTTATATTTATTGAATTGATTCATTGACTACTTAATAATTTAATTTAGTTCAAGTTTGACACCAATTATTTAATAGATTAACTTAAGAGTTTTGGATGCAAAATTTGTGCAAGTGAATTGAGGTTGATTATGTGCTTGTAATCTTTTGATTATATTGTTAATCTGAAGTAATAATGAAAGCAAGTATGTGCTTGTAATCTTCTGGTCTTTCATCTACAATTTTTTTTAACATATATTTTATTGGATGAAATAATTGATTACGGATATGTTTCATTGAGAAATTTAATTAACGTTGCATGGTTACCTAAATGTTTTTACTTATAGCTACTTGCCTTGCTATTTAGTATTCTTTTATGCATTGGCAATAAGACTTTCTTTTGTAAGATTATTCTTCTACACCAATTAAGCATTTTCTCAAGTTTTTTTTTAATTATTAATATTCTTTTTTTATCATGTAGAGTCTAATGATAGATGGAAG
The DNA here is from genome assembly GCA_030449075.1 of Murraya paniculata. Lineage (NCBI taxonomy): Eukaryota > Viridiplantae > Streptophyta > Magnoliopsida > Sapindales > Rutaceae > Murraya > Murraya paniculata. Next base: position 301,264 of record JAEVFN010000027.1, on the reverse strand, counting down.
AAAATGATGTGCCAATAATGGATGATCAAATTGTGAAATACTTTTGGGAAAAATCTTTAGTTTTATAAAGATAAAAAATGACAGGTACCTTTAAAGTCATCGTTTGCTACAACATTGTCTCCATAAAACAAGGATCAAAAATTAAAATCAAGGAACAAGATAGCAAATTTAAGGAAGTTGAAGCATTCATGAAACAACAACCATTGTTTACTTAATTCTCCTTTTATGTAATGTTACTTTTATTTTACTCTTACAATGTAATCTTATTTTTACACTATTGATTTTCTTACTTTTTAGATTTTAGATCTCTTTATGATGGATTATGTTTATGTTAATAATATTTTTGACTTAAATTTCTTTTGTCATTAAATTTTGAATTCTATAACTACATATTGTTATTAAAATTTATGTGAGACTATATAAATTATCCTTAAAACAAGTTTGAGAATAAATTAATTACCATTTGTATTTGCAAAAATTGTCACAAATGACAACTTCTTGACACGATTATGTACCGTCTCGATATGTAAACTTCAACAACAAAAAATAGCGTTGCTAATTGTATCTTTGAATCTCTAAAATGATGATTTTTAGTAATTATGGAGACTATATTTACATACTCTTGAGACAAATATTATAGTCTCTATAAATCACATATTTAGACAAAGATTATAGTCACTATAAATCACATATTGAGACAAATATTGTAGTTACTATAAATAATTTATTGTGACAAATATGAAGTGTCATTGATTGCCATTTTTAATATCTAATTTTACCATTTTGAATGCTATTTATGACAATTTTAACTTAATTTTAAGACAATGATTTTTGTCACAAAAACATATTTTTAACATGACAAAAATAATTTTGTCGCTAGAACCTTTTAAGACGGTCTTTCTACGACTAACGTGTGACGATTTATTTTTTGTCATAAAACGGATAAAGTGACTAATTTGTTATCTTTAATGACTAAATTTTTTTGTAATAAAATATCATTTTTCTTGTAGTGATTGTAGAAATTGCTAGAAAGCTAGGGATTGAGAGATGAAAAAATAATAAACTATAAGAACATCAATAATCCAAAACTAACTAAGAAGATAACATGATTTTTCCATTTAAATGTTGAGCCATTAGACCCATATATAATAGGAAATAATTTAATCATTAATTGCTCAAGTTGGTGGAAGAAAGAGCACCCAAATTGGGGATATGTATTTGCTTTGACCATGGGTATAGTGAAATTGAAGTTGCACGAGTGAGAATCCTTACCAAATCAATGAAACCACTTCTAAATCATCGAAAGGCCAAGTAATCTTTCTCAAATCAGCAAACATATGTGAAGCGCCCATGGAACCGTTGTTTGTCTTTTTCTATTTTTTATCTTTCTTTTTTTTTTTAGATTTAGTAGGAATCAGAGTTGGAGAGAACAAAGTAATGAAAGAAATTACATTGAGAAACGAGTGAGAATAAGCGTGAAGAAGAGACATCAGAGGGGAATTCTCAAGAAAGCAATTGCAGGAAGTGAAATAAAATACGCGCGTTTTAAGTTTTTTAATAAGGTACCTGCCTTTTACTAAAACTACTGGTTTTGTATATCCTTAGCTTAATTTTCAGCCCATTTTCAATTTTTATAATTGTCACTATTTTATAACATTTTTAAAATGCTTCATATTTACTCACCAAAACTAATGTTATTATATCTAACAATAATGTTAGGGATCCCAATATTTGAGTCCCAACTTGAGACCTAATACTATGTCACACATTTATTGGATGATGAATTTCATAACTTGTAAAATTAGTTATTCACCATCGAATGGATGAATGCCATATTCGTTGGAACTTAAATTGGGACTTGGATGTTAGGATGCTTAGAACAAAACTATATTTAATACTATCTTGTAGCATTTTTAGAATGTTAAATTATTAACTAATATTCTATTTAGCATATTTTTAGAGTACCACGAATAGGCATTGACGGTCTAATACTTCAATCCTTTTATCTTGTATCAATTTTCAAATGCTATTGTATTTTATCAATCAGAATGCTGCCAATAGAATGCTACTAATGTTATTTTAAAATATTATTATATTTATTACTATTCCTTAACATTTTTCGAATGCTATTTAAATAATGTTATCTTGTAGCATTTCCTAGATGCTATGTGATTCAATATTAAATGGCATATAAAAAAATGCTACTAGTAATTATCAAGTGTCATTAAAAACAAAATGTAATGGCTTTCATAGTACAAAGGCAGCATCACTTTAGAAAATATTACAATAAATTAATATTTGGTAACATTCTTTAAAAAAATGCTACAATATAATGTTACCAAAGGCCACATTTGTTGTAGTGTTAGTTCTAAGACTCTCTACCAAGAAAATTGACTTCATTAAGATCATTGCCTTAGAAAGAATTCAGCAATGGTGCAAAAAGCAACTTTAAACAGCCATTATATACTCTATTGAAAAATCAATATCATAGGTCCACAAGTTTAATATGTTCATACCTGGCAGTAGAGAAAAAGACTCCACCTCTCCCTCAATCACATCCTACAATAATTGTCCAAAGCCAATTTAGTTTCTACAACGTCTTGTATCTCAATGGTTAGATTTCTACAGTTTCAGAAATGAAGATGAAGAATGCAATTTATTATCAAAAACTTTTAATTATAATGAGAGCATAGCTCAGTATTTATAGTATCTATAAGAACCTTCTCGATTTATTCAGCTAAATAATTTATTCATCTAAATAGTAAGCATTATGCTTACAGCTATAACATAATAACAAAATCGTAAATCTACTTAACCTGAATACAAGGAATATAAAATGGTTTGTTAATGGCTAACAAACTTCATCACTCAACTGCAAAGGGATCTCTACAAAATAGTCTTGCCAACTAGAATCTTCCAATTTGTCACGTGTGGTTTGCAATACCATTCCCAAGTGAGCTGCTGAATCTGTTATTGAATGAATCCCCGCTGGCACTCCAACGTGGGTTGAGCAAGTTCAGCTTCATCAGATATTTCAATACCCCTTCTCAAACTTAAGTCTTTTCAAAAGACTTTAAGTTTGCTTCTAAAGAAGTTGAACTTTGGATAAGTAAGAGGTTTGGTTAGAACATCAACAACTTGATCATTACTAAATACAAGGGCAATTTCAACTTCTTTCTTTCCAACTTTATTCCTGACAAAATGAATGTCTATTTCAATGTGCTTAGCTTTAGAATGAAGCAACTGGATTTATAGCTATAGCAATTGCACTTGTGTTGTCATTTAATAGCAGAGGTGTGTTCTGAAGTTCTTTAAGAATTGAGCAAGCCAAGTTATTTTTGAACAAGCTAAGGCCATAGATTTGTATTCAGACTCTATAGATGACTTAGAAATTATATTTTGCTTCTTTGAGCTGCAGTTAAATAGATTTTCACCCAAATACACATAATAACCACTAGTTGATCATCTGTCATCAAGATCACTACCCCAATCAGCATATGAGTAAATCACAAGATCTAGAGAGTCAGATTTCTTGAACATCAACCCATAGTTAGTAGATTTTTACCTCAAAACTCATTTACAAGCTGTCCAATGAGGCTGTAAAGGATTAGCCATGAATTGGCTCAACTTGTTAATTGCACATGCAATCTCTAGTCTTGTTAGCATAGCATATAAAATCTCCAATTGCTCGTCTAAACTTGTCTCAGTTTCTAGTTATTTATAACTGCAAGGCTTACTGAAATCCTTATAGTCACTGCCTTTATAACAGAAGTAAAAGCTTCTTGGTAGTCTATGCCTTCAGTTTGTAGAAAGCCTTTTGCCACAAGTCTACCATTATACTTATTAATTGATCCATCTGAGTTCTGTTTTACTCTGTAGACCCATTTATATCCCACAAGTTTCATGTTTTGGCCTGGAGGAACTAAACTCTAGGTTTTGTTTTTCATCAAAGCATTAAATTCATCCTTTATTGCTTACCTCCATCTATAATCATTCAAAGCTTCAGTAACACTTGAGGTGTTTCTAGTGACAGGGCTTTTTCAATGCTGTATATCTTGGGTTTGAATATGCCATCTTTGGCTTTGGTTATCATGGAATGTTTAGGCTTAGGTTAATGTGTTGGCTAAGGTATTTCAGGCACTTAATTTTTTGGTTCAAGTTGGTTATTTGATGAGGTTTCAGCTGATGCATGTGCTTGAGAGGTATTATCATTTATTGAATTTGTTTGGCTGATGTTATTATCAAGAGTTTGATTATTGGGGAGAGTATTTGAACTTTTTGTGCCTTTAGATGTTTTTAACCAGTTGATGTTGCCTCATGACTTTGACTCTCAGATGGAAAGGACATTGTAATGAATTTTCTAAGAGTGTTTGTGGATTCTGGTTAGTGAACAGATTTTGAGATCATGAAGTTTGGATCAGTTTGAAAGGGAAATGAGTTTTCATTAATGCAAGTTCTAGCATTTGAATTTAAACATAGATAACCTTTGTGCATATTATTGAAACCAAGGTTTAAAAATCAAACTTGTGATTGTTGTAAGGTCTCACAAATAGATAGCTTTCACAGACAAATGTTCTGATTAAAAAGTAGTTCGATTTCTTTGAATAAAGGACTTCAAAAGGTGTTTGGTCCTTTAAAGTGGGTGTGCTTATTCTGTTAATAAGATTGGTTGCATACAGAAGGCTTTCCACTAGAACTTAAAAGGCATTTCTACTTGAGCAAGGAGTGTAACACTAGTTTCAACAAGGTGTCTATGTTTTCTTACAACCTTTCTATTTTGGTGATGTGTATAAAGGAAGGATTATCTCATAACTATCTTTCATTTCTAATGTAAGGTTCAAAGGCTTTGTATTTCCCTCCCATATCACACTACAGTGTTTTGATTTTTGGTTTTAGGCTTTTATCAAATTGGGTTTTAAAAGAAACAAAGGTTGAGAGTGCTTGTGTTTTGTGAGTTAGTCCATAAATCCATGTATAGTTGGTTTTATCATCAATGAGCGCTATATACTACTTAAAACCTTGGTTTGATGTTGTGGGTGTAAGAACCCAAAGATCACTATGAATGATCTCAAATGCAGTAGAAGCTTTTGATTCATTGCTTTTCAATGATAATCTATATAGTTTTCCATATTAACATGCTTTGCAAAAAGACAACTTGGACATTTTGTTTCCAAAAGAGATATTACAAGTTGACAGTTTTTCTAAGAGCAATGATATTTGGATGAACTAGTCTCGTATGCCATAGGTCAAGTATTTTATTCACTCTTAGATCTTTTCTGCCTATGCAATGTATTCTTGAGCTCACAGACATCATAGATTCTGGTTTATTTATTATGTAAACCAAAAGTAAGCTGGGAATTGAGGTTGAAGACAATAGAATTGACTTGACTTGACTGTGATTATGAGGCAAGCTCAGTAGCTTGTACAATCTATCCTTAGACACATCTTTCATGAGAACATTCCCCCTTCTCTTATCCTTGACAACACAAGAGGTTTTGTTAAATTCAATGCAAACATTGTCATCATGTAAATGTTTGGATATTCGGTTTTTGGTTATTTCATGCACATAAAGAATATGGTTAAGTTTAATGTATTGTAAGGTATATATTTCAAGTGTGCTAAGCAATGTATGACTAATGGAAGCAACTTTGAGTTTAGAATCGTTATCTACTACAAGCTGACTGTTGCCTCTGTATTCAGTGCTTATGCTGAGGTTGCTGAGATCATTAGAGACATGATCAGTTGCTCCACTGTCAAGATAGCAGCCTTCATCTCTAGATTCTCCACCTTCAGCAACATACGCACTTTTTTTGCTTGATGAAAAATTAGGCACAAAATTCTTCTTCAACCTACACCACACCAGCAACTTGCAACTGAGTGATTCTTTCCGAAATAAATTTGACAAGGTCCTTTACGTGCTTTTACATCAACTGGAGCCGTGCCTTTAGTTTTGTCATGAATCTTATTAGAATTGCCACCACTAAATTGTCTTGCACTAGCATTATTTCCATTGGATTTTCAAAATGTGTTCCATCGTAGTTAATTCCATTCCCAATGCGATTGGCTGCCAATTTCTCCTCTGGTTTCCTCTGTGATAAGCAATATTAGCTTGATAATCTATGTTGCTGACGAAGTTTTGATGCTCAATTCTGTTCTCTTGACTCAACAGCACGCCATAAATATCTGAGGGAGTTATGCTTTCTAGTGTTGCATTGATTGTGGCAACAATTGAATCATCCAAGACCAGCAAGTAAGCATAACATAAAATCATCATCACTCGTATTGTTTCCAGTAGCTCTTAAGAGAATCCAATGTCATCTTCATCTTAATGTAGTATTCATGAACACTCATTGATCTGAGTTCTGAAATAAAGAACTCTCGATCTAGATCTAGCACCAAACTGTGTAGAGAGGCTTTGCCATACATCTAGAGGTGATTTTGCTCCAACAACAACGCTCAAAGCTTCTTCACTTAAAGTTGAGAGCAACCAGTTCATAAGCTGTTAGATCATTTCATCTCCAGACCTAAAACTGTGGATTTGGTGATGTAACAATAGTTTCATTAGCGTTGATGGTTGCTATAACTTGAGATCGCCACAATGAATTCGATAGGTATATTGAAGTCTAAAGAGCTAAGAACATCTCATAATAGAGAAAAACAAAGAAAAGATGCCAAAACGTTGAAGACGACTGATAAACTAAAAGGAGACAGCAAACATTAATTTTACCGTTAGGATTCCAATATCATTCCAAGTGGCAATTATTTCATCCACGTACGAGTAACTGAGAGAAAACATAAAATCCCATCAGGGACAATGGAGACCATCTTCACCAATAGCTTTCTACAATGAATTTATAAACATACAACCCATCAGGCCTTATGGCGAGTGAAGCATCATGGCAGCTAAGCTGCAATCAAGACATTAAACAGAAAAACATAACGAGATCAATGGAGATTTTAACACGAAAAGTTAACAGCTTGTGAAACATAGATGACAGCATACCAATATGCACTACGTTTACTGCATAAGCCATAATATTGCCTCAGCAGTGGAAGACGACAACTAAACTAACTAAATCAAAATAATTATACTGAATCCAAGCAGGGATATTATTAGGTTAATTAACTTAAAATTTCCAGCTGTAGAATGCTGACATTGAGACAAAACAACATTTTCCTTCTTTTTTATGGATCATTCAGTCTCACTACAAAATCAACAAATATTATAAGAACATAAAAAATTTGATACCCTTCAATTACCAGGAACAATATTAATATTCATCCTAGTGGAATGTTGCCCTTAATATTATGAATTAACAAAATTATTGATCATTACATTGTTCATCAAATTCAGGCTTTAAAATGGCTTATAGACCATCAGTAGTTGTTTCTATCTTTTCCGACGAGGTAGAAAATAGCATCAATAATTAAAATTAATGCGCAAAATTAACGTTAATGGTGAATACAGCTTCTCACAAAAATAGGGAAAGTTGTAAATAATCAAAGAACCACGCGGTGTAACACATCCGCATTCTATCCAAAGAAAACTGCTCTCAATCGACAAATTAATTAACAAAACCAAAAGTTAAAGAGCTAGGGTTATTTAAGTTATTGACTTACAGGCATTCTCAATTGGAGATGAGTCACAACTCAGCTTTCTATAATTAGAAATTTAAAAGATTAGGGAAGAGTAATGAGGAAAAAGAATATTGTGAAATTGGTGGAACATGTTGAGATAATTTTGGGTAATAATTAATAAAGCGCGAGACAGAAAATAAATAACAAAATGTTCTTTATTATTATTTTAATTTTTTATTATTTTGGCTCCCCCAAAATTTTCTCATTACAATACAGCTTTCTTAGGAAGAAATAATGGAACAATATCCCGAAGACCATACATAGGTTCAGTAATATTTTTGGAAGTTAAAATTGAAGTTAAGAAGCATTACTCTTGCTTGCTTAATAGCAAGATAAAATTAAGTGGCATCATTCATGGAGGGATTGTCGTTTCCAATAATATTTGGAACATAAAATTGAAGCCAGGCATTTAAAATTTTAGCTTTTAAAATATCTGGCAATTAGATATCAAAATTCGTTATCATTAACGACACACAATTACTAAAAAGGCTATATTTGATTAATACACATCTTCCATTAACATATAGCATGGCAAGCTTCGATCCAAAGAAATAAGCACAAACTAATGCAATATCTTTTACTTGGTAAGCAAAATTACAAAACCTTTTTCAACGGTCATACAATACAGCTAATATTATTTGGCACACACACTCATCTTCTATATTTCACATAATAAATTAAAATGCAAGTAAATATATCATCAGAGTTGATGATCATCATCAGGAGAGACAGGAGTGGCAATTAAGCACAAATCATTTTTCCTGGAGACAATGGCTCCAAAAGCCTCACTCATGCCAAGATCCTGCGAAGCAATTCCACCAGGGAGTTCCCATTCAAAATTATAGAGAAGATGAGCGAGAAGAAGCTCAATGTTGGCTAGACCAAATGCTATGCCTGGACACATCCTCCGTCTGGCCTCGAATGGAATAAATTCAAAGTCATTTCCCTTGAAATCGATCGAACTGTTGCCTCCATTGCCATTGAATCTCTCAGGTACAAATTTCTCAGCTTCATTCCAGTACTTGGGATTTTGTCCAATAGCCCATGCATTAACTACAACTCGGGTCTTTACAGGAATTTCATAGCCTTGTATGTCGCATGCCTCTCTGTTCTGTCGAGGAACTAAGAGTGGATTTGGTGGGTGCAATCTTAGAGTTTCTTTGATGATTAATTTCAAGTAATTTAGTTCCTGAATATCTGCTTCTGAAACTGTTTTCTTTCCCTTGAGTGCTTCTCTTACTTCATTATGTGCCTTCTTCATCACTCTAGGGTTTCTCATCAACTTTGACATTGCCTATATTGTCGTTGTTGCAGCAGATTCTGTTCCCCCAGAAAATATGTTCTGGAAACTAAAAATATTGTAAGTTAAATAATTTTGGGTTAATAAACTAAAACCTAAAATGAAAAAGTATAAAAAAAAATGACAAACGATTTTGTGAAATCGTAATAGATGATTTTGTAAAATAGTAATAAAGGGATTGAGATCCTCTCTTGATCTGAGCTCTCCTGAGCTTTTAAAGATCTTCTGTCATGTATTTTTATTTGATAGTGTATGGATATGATTTAACTTCTTTATTTTCTATATTTATTAACTACCAATTCCCACATACGTTTTTGTTCAAGAGAAGATCAGATCATGAGAGAATCCTGATCTAGTAATAAAGACCCCAATGCTTTTAATATAAACTCTTTTTTCAACAATTATGCATAAATGAAATACAATTAGGTGACTAGTACGTAGTCAGATGGCAAAGCTATCATAAAAGGGCTCTATGTTACCATTTAAAAATAAGGAAGTTTCTAACTATTTTTATTTTATTTTTTTATAAAATGGTAGGAGGATAAGAAAGATTTAAATTAAATTTTTAAACCCTATCCCAAGTATTCGAGCTCGAGTACTTAGCTAAAGAAAGCTGCATGAAAGTCACTTCGTAATTAAGTCCTTAGAGGTGTAAATAGTAATTCAGTTTGGAATATACATACATACATACATATATATATATATATATATATATATAGAGAGAGAGAGAGAGAGAGAGAGAGAGAGAGAGTCATTCTCTGGTACGAACGCCCTCTTTTTTTGCATATGGATACGCTATTAAACCGTGAGACTTAACAAAGTATCCCTACTGAAAAAAAAAAAAAAAAAAGAAGAAAGCATCTACACCTGAGAATGACTATATATAGACAAATATATATAGTTCTTCTTTGGTACAGGCGCCCTCATTCTTCTACTTTTTTAATGCGGACTCAGTGTTAAACCATGCGACTCTATCAGTGCAGTCAGACTATTAAACTACATGGTTTTATAGTATACTTGAAAAATAACTCTAGTAAATTGCATGGCTTAACAGTATATCCACATTAAAAAAAATGAGGGTGTGTGCACCTAAGAATGATTATATATATACTGATTTTTATTTAAGGAAACAAATTTATATATACTAACCCAAATGATAGATTTAATGTTTTTGGTAGTAATAGGAAACTCCAAACTGCCGGTCTCTTGAAGCTTTAAGAGCACATCAACTAAATTTTCTTATCCAGAAGCAGAAGCAGTAGCAGTAATTTTCTCCAATTTCATTCTCTCCCTACGCTGGTTGATCAGATTATGTAGGATCTTGTCTGCTTTATCATGAAGCTTCAATATCTTAGCTTCCATCCCGTTAAAAAAATGAATAAACTTTAGCGAAGGAAACACTTATACCAAAGAAAAGCCTCCAGCCAGCTTACATATTTCTTTGTCCGGTGATACAAACTCATCTTGTTGCTCAAATTGTTCCCGAATGCAGCCCTGAAAGTCACTGTGCTTGTGAACGAAACCATCATTTTACAGATATTAATTGGTTGAGAATTTGAAATTACAAACGAGTAGCGACTTCACGAACATGAGCAAATGACTTGACTCTTTTGCTACTTAGCAGCTCCAAAGCACACAGTTTTCTGATTTGCCTCCAATTATCACCAATGGGTGCTGACACAATAGCATGCCAGTGACACAATAGGCATGCCAGTTTTCTCGTGCAAAACCTTAAAGGCTAGAAATTCTGGTCTATCCGCGAAGGCCAGATCATGTGTCTTCATAACCACTTTGGCTAACTCCGCAGAAGAGATTATGACTGTTGATATTTCTCTAATTGAAGTTTAATTAAAGGTCCATGCTTTCTGGCTATTTCTTTAAGAGCATGGTGTGGCTGCGAGCCTATCATGCCGTGCAAGTTGCCGATAAGAGAGAGTTTCAGTGGCCCAGGGAGGGATTTCTTATTAGGGTTTTGGGATTGGAATACTAGTTTGAAGAAGAAGATTAGACATATGACAGAAAAGGATAGACTGAAAAGAAATTGGAGCTCCATCGCATGGAGAAAAAGAGAAAGAGAGGTGAAATTTACTTGCTGGGATGTATGTGAGCTAAATTTTCTTGATCTCTTCTTATCAAGTATTGTATTCGAAACACAAAAATTGAAGTTTTATGTATTGCAAAATGATATCTAAACTCCCAAACTTTGCTCAAATATAGAAACAAGAGACGGTTAACTGCTATCAATTCAAAAATAAACATATTGATCCTGGTTTTTTTTTTTTTCCCTATAGTAACTTTTTTTATTGTTATATGGAGAAAAAGATAGAAGAGTTGCAATTGGGCCATCAACAGCAAAACTTGCTGGGATATATGTAAGCTAAATTAATTTTATCGATCTCTCATCAAGTATTGTATTTGACGCTAGAAGTAACGTCTAGTTTCACTGGCAAAGAATAGTCTCTCTAAAACTCATGTTTTGGATTCGAGCCTCACCAATGTGTATAAGTTAATTAAATAAAAGACTATATTGTACTTGACACATAAAACAAAAGTTTATGCATCTCAAAAAAGACATCTAAACTCCCATTAAAATTTGTTCAAATATACAAATAAGAGAAAGAATGGACTAATACTATTTCTAAGACAACCATTTTTTACTATTATACTTTTTGATTATACAAGCCCATGAAATTGATTTAAAATTTCATAAAGTTCAACATACATATAATTAAATATTATAGTAATTTTATTAACTATAAAAGTCTAAAGTCAATCATTGGCGAACAAATCCTAATATTGAATAAAATTATTTATTTAGGGGCATTTTTGGATTGTTGCTGCTCATGAAATAATCCACTTCTATAGCGCTGATGAGATAACCAATTGGATAAAAAGAAGTTAAGTATTTGGTAAACTAAATTATTGAGGCCATGTTTGGCTGTTGGGATAAAGGTAGGATAAGACTAATTTTTAGGACTAAAAATATTAATCCTATCCAAAGTTATGTTTGGCTGTAAAGATTAAAAAATAAGCCCAATTTTTTATCCAATAATCTTGGGATTATTAATCCTCTGTTTTTAGGTGGGTTTATATTGGATAAGCAATTTAGTGAAACTAAAACACTCTTTTCTCTTTCATCAAGCCAAAAGAAAAACCCGATACTACTCTATAATCAAACAAATGCAGAGCACACACATCTTTGTTCCTCAACAAATCTTGATTCTCCAAAAACTGTTTTAGGATCCGAACAACAAGTAAAGGTAACTGAATCAGTTCTCATCTTCTAATTAAATTGGGGCTTCAGGTATGGATCTTAAAATTGATTTTTTTTCCTTTTCTTTTGTAGTTGATTTGATTGCTGGAAGTGAAAACTCATCTTTCCCAATTAAATTGGGGCTTCAGGTATGGATCTTAAAATTGATTTTTTTTCTTTTTCTTTTGTAGTTAATTTGGTTGTTGGAAGTGAAAACTCATCTTTCCCATTCGATTGGTAAGTCAACCTGCATGCATTCCCTAGTTAAATATCAATTATTTTGCTTACCTTTTCCAAATTTACAGTAGCATTCCTTTAATTTTTGCTTTGTCAATATCTTGTTCGGCTGTTGGTGGGTTTTATTATTTTTTTCCCTCATAACATATTTGTTTCATTTTGGGTCTTATTATTCAATTGTCCATTGCTTTATTTTCTTTATTTTATTTTTAATTAATTGAATTACGAAGACATGTCACTTGCCCAATTTTATTCTGCTATGTCAATTGTACTGTCAATTTGTGCTTGCTTATGAAAATTAATTGAATTATTTTTTACTATATATAAGCAAGGATTGAAAGCTCATATATATATATATATATATATATATATATATATATATACATGGATACCCATGTTCCACATTACCCGTCTATCATATGCACATATTTGTTATCGATTGTCTGCTGCTCTACTTTCTTTATTTTAATTTTAATTACATAATTACAAACCTTATGATGAATAGATATGGACGAAAGACAAATCTTGTTATTCCTACTTGCAAACGAGTTTCGCAAACAAAAGGTGGCTGTCTGCATTATGGTAGTTGTTATCTTACACCATATAATAGCAAGCTTTCATGAAAAATATGTGCTCAAGAATCGCACTTTTGCTAGGCATCAAACTCGTCTTCAAACTCTAGAGGACATGATAGGCAATGGTGATATAGAATGTGTGAATCAACTTAGGATGGATAAAAGAACTTTTGGGTTATTATGTGAACTACTTCGTAGTGATGGTAGGTTGAAGATGGATAGTGTAGTTTCCGTCGATGAGCAGGTTTGTATGTTCTTACATGTACTTGCACACCATGTAAAAAATCGAACAATTAATAATCGCTTCAAGCGTTCTGGAGAGACAATTAGTAGATTTTTTAATTCTGTTCTAAATGGAGTTTTGCGGCTGCAACACATCTTGCTAAAATCTCCAGAACCTGTGCCTGAACATTGCACAGATGGTAGATGGAAATTTTTCAAGGTATGTTGCATCTAAGTTTTAAAATGTCATTTACAATTACAATATGACCTTGTGTACTATTATTATTCAACTTAATAATTTTTGTTGATATAGAACTGTTTGGGAGCATTAGATGGAACCTACATCAAGGTTCGAGTACCCGAAGTTGATAAACCAAGATATAGAACAAGAAAATGTGAAATTGCAACAAATGTCTTGGGGGCTTGTTCACAAGATATGATGTTTATATTTGTGTTACCGGGGTGGGAAGGTTCAGCTTCTGATTCTAGAGTACTTCGAGATGCGATATCTAGGGAAAATGGATTAAAAGTTCCAACCGGTAAGATTATTTTAATAGATTTAGAATAGGTCGCCCAAAAATAAATAAATTTTTCTTAATCCTATTTCACCTTCTCAATGTTTAGGTTGTTATTATCTTGTGGATGCTGGGTATACAAATGGTGAAGGATTTTTAGCGCCATATAGAGGAACAAGATATCATTTATCAGAGTGGAAAGATGGGTGTGCTCCTGTTAATTATCAAGAGTATTTCAATATGAAGCATGCTTCAGCAAGAAATGTAATAGAACGATGTTTTGGACTTCTTAAAATGCGTTGGGCAATCTTACGAAGTCCATCTTTCTATCCTCTAAAAACACAATGTAGAATAATAACTGCTTGCTGTCTTTTACATAATCTTATTAGAAAGGAAATGTCGGCTGATCCAATGGAGTGTGAGATAGATGACTTTAACCTTAGTAGCAATTCAGAGGATCACGAAGCCATTAGTCAAGTTTCAGCATCTGAGCAGTGGACTGCATGGAGGGATAATTTAGCATTACAAATGTTTAATGATTGGAGGCGAAATAGAGGAATTTGAAGTTTCAGCTTAAGTTTTTTATTGTATTTGAATTTTGTATTTTGTTGTTATGTAATGTCATGTGATTTAACGCTTTTATGTTTTATAAAAATGAGCAATTTTATTTTTATAATGCTTTTTTTTTCATTATTTTCATATGTTCTCATTATTTTATATCTTATTTCACTGTGAATACATATTTTCTCTTTAATACATGTATTATTATTCTTATATAGGGATGGATGGTGTAACTACTAATCAAAATAATGAAAAGGACAAAAAAGGGACAAGACGTGCATGGACAAAAGAAGAAGAGGAAGCTTTGCTAAATATATTGGAGGAAATGGTAGCACGCGGATTTCGAGCTGATTGTGGGCAACTAAAACCAGGTGCTAATAGGCATATTGAAGAACAATTGGCAAAGTTACTTCCTAATGCTGGCCTAAAATCTAGCCCACATGTGGAATCAAAAATGAAAAAATTGAAGAATAACTATGGAGTAGTGTTTGATATGCTTAACACAAGTGGCTTTGGTTGGAATGATGAAAAAAAATGTGTTGAAGTAGATAGTGATGAGGCATGGCAATCTTATGTACAGGTGAAAGTTTTTTTTTTTTTCCAATGACCTTTAATTAATAATTTTTTTTCCAGCAACTTTTAGTAATTGACTGAATTCTTATTTTTTTCCCTCATTTTAGCACCATAAAAATGCTGAAGGGTGGAGGAACAAACCATTTCCATTATATGAGAGGCTTGCATACATTTTTGGAAAAGATCGTGCTACTGGGAAAGGAGCTGAAACTCCTGTTGACATGATAGAGAATGAAAATGAAAGCAATCTTGAATCTGAGCTTGAGATTGGTGAAGGATTGTCTCCCATCTCAATGGATCAAGGTCAAACAAAATCATCTAAAAGGAAAAGGGCTACATCAACTAATCTATTGGTTGGAAGCTTGGAACAATTTGCATACATATTTCAAGATGTGATGGAAAAGTCAAATCAGAATGTGAATAACCTTGTTGGTAAGCTATCAAATGAAAGTATCAATTCACAAGTTGTTGCTGACATGTTAATAAAAATGAACCTTTCACTTCATCAAAGAGTTAGGGTACAAAAGATGTTGCTAAAACAACCAGAACATGCAGAAATATTTAGGACAATGCGAAATGATGAAGAAAGAAAGGAGTTTCTTGAAGAACTTATCTTAGGTGGGTTTGATGATTGATTAAGGCTGGTATTTTGGGATCCTTTTTGTTCAAAAAATTAACCGTTTGTGGTTGGTCTATGAAGTTGATGATGACATTTTTTGTAACTAATCATATGAATTAGATTTTGTTTGTGGGTGATTCTAAACTATTTGTAACAAATGGAACCCACCATCTTTTTGTAAGTAGTTAACCACACGTTAGAGTGGCTTAATGATGAATGTGTATGATGTATCAAATACTTTATAAACAGTTTTTTGTTGTTGTCTTTTGTAATTAAAATATATTATATGAGAAATTGTATCTTATTTAGATTGAATTTTTCCTCTATAGTTTGTGGAATTTATATTTTTCGATAATGTTATATAGTGTAAGTATTGTTTATGCATATAGTTACATATTGAGATGTGGAAAACTATTGAATCAGGTACTGTTTTTTCTTTTAAAAAAAATTGATTTAATTTATAGAAGGGAAATTTTATTCAAAAGTTATTGTCCAAATTTAAGCATAGTTCATTTTACTTAATTTTCATATTAATTATTATTATTTTTATTATCCAATCCTGTAAAATGCCAAACATAGGACATCACTATTATAAGCCTATCCGTTATTGCACCAAACAAAACACAGCACTATATTTAATCCAGTGTAATCCAATATAATCTAATACAATCTAATCCTAAAAATTAATCCAATCCAATCCTGTCTTCCAAACATAGCCTGATAGTGTTATGAATTTAAAAAAGGGTAATGATACAACTACAAACTCTTGTACAAATTTATTTTATACAAACTGATGTGGCATAATTTAATTGGTTGAATTAAATATCACTTGGTCTACATGATTTGTTTTCATTATTTTATATTTTCTTTCAACCAATGAATTAATACCACATCAGTTTGTACAAATTAAGTTTGTATAAGAGTTTGTGGCTGTATCATTACTCTTTCAAAAATAGATTATATGTGTTTAGTAATTGTTGTAAACGTGTGACATCTGTTCCACTCCCACCAGTTTATTAGAGTTTATTAATCGCACCTTGGCTCCTTGAAAATTGACACATTTTATTAATTACAATGGTTCAAGGCATACGCATGCGAAAACAACATGATCATTTGACTTCCAAAGAAACATACAAAGGAAGCTTCTGTTTGATTGAAAGGAATCAGCGATTATTTAATCTGAATTTTATGATAAAAAATATTCAATCAGTGATTATTTTATCTGAATTTTATGATAACAAATATACAGTCATAATTGATGGTTAATAATAAAGGAAAATGAGTATACATTGTTGGGATCATCTAAGGACATGCACAAGACCTTTTTACCGGAAATGATCGATTTGTCCTTCATTTCCCTTCTGATTGGCTTTTGAAAAGTCCAAGAGTTTCATATTATAATCTTCCAATTTTAGTTTGAAATTTAATTATCAATTAAGCTATTAAAACAAGTTAATTTAAAAAGCCCCAACCTTTTGAAGGCACGTTCAAATCAAACATTTCTGGTTGCATTAAGTTTAATGGTTCAAGTACCAATTGTTTATTTCCCCTTAGAGGCCTGGTTGAGTGGCCTTCAAATAACTTTATTTAGAGGACTTTTAAAATACATCAAAGTTAATACAACTAATTGATGTACGTATGACATGTGTAGTTAAATTTTATATAACCACCAATTGCATTCTAGTTCTTTAAAGAAAATGCATATATGTCATAACATCATTTACTTGTTGTATGGCTTATATGGTATCTTGAGGTATTCTACAATTTCTCATTTATTTGACTGGTCACCTAGAAGAGATAGAGGATAAAATTGATTTGAACTTTACTCACCCTCAACTTTATTTAAAAAATAAAAATAAAACTCTAGTTGTTCAAGGCTTTAAGCAGTAATTTCATTGTGTTGTACATTAGAAAATTTCAAAAGGAGAAAGATAATTATTTATGCTTCTCACATTTACACTTAGATCCCTAATTTTTTTTCATTTCTCGTTACAACCCTAATGTTAAAAAATATAATAATTAAAAAAAATAAGTTTTTTTTTTAATTCTTTTTCTATTATAGCCTTGTTGTCACTCAATTATATAATTTGCATGCTATTGAGTTATTGGTCTTTTTTTATTATAACATTAGTGTCACTGAAGATGATGAAGTTGCTTGATATATAGAAGTTAACGATCAATAACTTTAATTTATTTATTTCTAGTTGTGAGTTGATGGTTTTGTCCATGTTAACAACTCATATCTTTTAAATGAGAATTTTCAAATTAAAAAAGTATATCAGTTGCATATATATAATTAAAGAAAAAATAGTAGGGATATATTCATAGTATGATGATAAATTATTTGAAATATATATATATATATATATATATATATATATATATATATGTATTGTAGTAATAATTTGAGGGAGGAAAAATATTATACTGCCTTTTTAGATAGAATAAGGCTATTGCTTGAGAGACTGAAGTAACAAGCATTGGCCTTAATTTTAGACATTATTCCTAACTACGTTTGTAGCATTACTTATAATTATTTTAAGCTTAATTATTGTTATAGAATAAAATTAACTAGTATATCTAGTGAAAAGCACCAATAATTTGTTGTTACTTTTTTTTTTCAATGACATTTTACTCTACTGCTATTTACAATTAAAAACCTAATAAAATCTTATTAATAATCAACTCTATGATAGCAAAGCCTAGATATATGATCCCAGAATAGATTGGATCTACTTCTAAATTTAACTCGTAAGCGAGGTTTCAAAGGAATATTCACATGGCTAACCCAATGTCTTTAACTAGCTAACTGAGCAAAACAAAAAGTTCTTGATGATTCCTGCAAACTTCAATCCAACGACGGAGATTTTGTTAAAAACAGAGAGAATCAAATAAGATTTACGTAGGGAGGCATAATCAGCATTACCTCTTTAAGAGTTATACAATTAAAAATATAAGAAAAAATAGACATGAAAAGGAAACCCAAATTAATTGGTGTTGGACACATGGAAGTTGTTGATGAAAATAATCAGACAATGATAGAGACAGCATTATAAATCAAAATAATTGATTTTTATCTCTATCTTTATAAATCATTATAAATATTGATTAATTATCATCAACCTTGACTGACTCAATCTTAAAATATCAATTGCATAATTTTTATTTTTACTTTTCAAACATTATATAAATTTATATTATGATCCAGTGCTTAGTAGAGCTTTTGTTCAGTTTTTAAGCATATATATATTTACATCTGTCACATATTTGCAATTAATTGTTATGATATGTTTCATTTTTTAACCTTTTAGTTTTTTACCTTTGCCAAAAACGCATCGTTTTGGAATAAATCTTCAATTCCAAGAAGGCAAAAGCTCCTGCTTTTGCTTTCAGAAGATTCCGCGTGTTTGCTTTCTGCCTCGGATTTTCCTCCTCCATCTTACGCACTTGACTTCCATCATCATCATATCAATTGAAGAAATTTCAACAACAGAAAAATTCAGTTTGAATTATTTCTTCAGATTTTGTTATTAATTAATATTCTGTTTATTACTCTTTTTTCTCATTTTGTAATCCTATAAATTCTGTCTTTACGTTTATGGAAATCAATCAGATTGAATTTCATTAGTTTATGCATTTCATCAATTGATTACTCCAAACAAAAAAATTGATTTAAAATACTTTAAATCCTTTTGCAGTTATGGACATAGTCTGTTGTTTTTATCTCTTTAGAGCTAATGCCATGTCATAAATAGAATTCTCACTAAAATAATCAGGTATAGATTGAAGATAAGCATTTAAAATTTAGATTTTGAAATATTTGAAGATCAGATATCAAAAATTAATTATCATTAATGGGTTATATTATTAAGCAGTAATCCTATGGAAAACAACATCATCTTATTTTTTATGTGCCATGGGATAGAGTAATGAACTTTGGCCGAATAGACCAATCACATTACTCCCAAATGAGCAATACAGACAAATTAAATAATATTATAAAATACTATTTGCTTAAAGGTTTAGACGGAGATGAGAAATTCCACCCTTTAAATACCAACATTTCTTCCTATTATTATTTGAATCAAACGATGGATGGTAGCTGAGATTCCAATGTTTCGACTACAAAAGCTGCTCTAATTAAAGCTTGCATTGTCAAATTTTTTAATTATAGCAGATATATATTTGACTTCTAAGTTGTATTGTTTGCTAGTATCAACATGTATTTGTTTTGAATAAAAGAGCCATTAATTTTTTAATTATATTTCTTCTCTCTTATTATTTTGTGATTTTTCGGATTAATTTCTTACCATGTTAAATAAAAGTAACGTTTCTAAGATATTAATATGGAGTAGGAATTCCAGAATAAATTCTTTGTGAAAGGCTAATTTTTTTATTTAATTTATTACTTATAAAGTTGAGAGATGAGTAAAGCATAAATTAATTTTTCAGTTCTCTACCTAACTAGAATTGAATATAGTAACTTTTGTACATACATATTTATGTCCTTGCATAATACATACATTATACATATACACACACACATATATATAAAATTCAAATTTCAATAAAAAGTATCAAAAGTTAATTTTACGGTTGTTTTATTTAATTTCACATCTCATCTTATACATATACATGAATTAAATAATTTTCTTTTCCAAGGTTGGTACAAGGGGAAGATGATCCTATTCCTATGACCTTTGTTCTCACTATAAGAGGACAAACCAACCTGACTTATCTCCTGAGAGATACAAAAGTTATTTTTTGCTAATTAATATTTTGTGACATTAAAATAAAAAATAACTAGTATATTTATGGACCAATCTTAAATATTTGTGTTACTTTCATAAAATATTTAAGTGTTGTGCAAATTTTAATAAACAAGATATATATGCACAGCTTTCGGGTTCATGGAATTTGCCAATGGATTTTATTTTATTTTATTTATTAATTTCCCTTCTTTACATATATTAAATATATGATCTTATATAATAAGCAATAAGAATTATTAAAATTTGATGTATCTCAATCTAATCTTTTTGTCACCGTCATATTCAGACTTCGGTTGCTGAGGGGGACAATCTTTTTATTATTGTCAATTATTGAAATTATTTATTTTGGAGCCCGCCATTCCTGATAATATTATGTATTATCCATGTTTCTAATCACCTTCATTTGTTGATTTTCTATCTTTTTTGGCCGACTTGTTTTGATTTTCTTTATTATCTTGGAGTTCCTGTCTTTTCGCAAGTCATTGTGTAAGAAACTTCTATTGTTTGCTAGATGTTTAAAGTCTAAAATTTTATTAATTTCAGACCTTTTTAAAATTTTTCTTGTTTGTTTTTTGTAAACTACGTTTGATTTTTAGAAATTTACATTTGAAATTAAAAAACAAACTTTTGTGACATTTATCTAAATGAAAAAAGGAGTGAATGAG
Source organism: Murraya paniculata (assembly GCA_030449075.1). Lineage (NCBI taxonomy): Eukaryota > Viridiplantae > Streptophyta > Magnoliopsida > Sapindales > Rutaceae > Murraya > Murraya paniculata. The sequence continues at coordinate 280,334 of JAEVFN010000027.1, read as the reverse complement.
AAATAAATATTATACTCCAAAAATATCTTTGAAAATATACTTATTCGCTACATTATAAAATATAATATTTTTTTGTTTTAATTTTCAAAGACATAAATGTCAAATAACTATATTTAATATGTTTTTATTTATAAAAATAAACAAGATGCCACTTATATTCAGATATTAAAAATAGAAAAATAAATATATATGTTATTTAAATATTCTACTCATTCGGTCTTCAAAAAAATTCAAATCCATTTAAATTTCAAACGAGAATATGATGGATTAAGCAGCACACTTTGGTGAATAATTTCTCAAAGCCAGCAAAAGATGGCAATGATTCTCAAAAACATTTTCTGAATAACTGCTTCCAAATTGGTCACCAATAACGTCCAAATCGTCACAAAAAGAAGTATCAAAAGTGCCACTTCTGATGTTCAAATCATTTCCACCAAAACAGTCAAACCCTCATTTCCAACGCGGAAACACCTTAGAACCTATAAACTTTCATTGATGGATCAGATGTATTCTGATCAATACATTCCCCTAGTTTTCTTCTACTCAGCCAATTGTCAGCACCAAGATTTGAGAAAAAAAAAAATCGATTTGTTGAAGCAATCTCTCGTAAAAACATTAACCCACTACTAACCTATTGCTAGAAGATTTTTTTTTGTTTAATAAAACCACCCAAAGGTGGAGGGGTTAGGCGGGACCCCCTTACCTGTAGATTATTTAACTAAAAATAAAATTACATATGGAGGGGGACATAGACCAAAATCTCCAAGCAAAGGAATGAAAACCACTAACAAATGGAAAAAAAAAAAAAACAAAACACAACCAGAGCAATGAAGAAGTAAAAGATAATTAATTAATGTAAACACCCAGAAAACCGCTTACGATACTTACAACCAGTGACTAATTTTAAACCTTTCTTAGAACTACTGGAATGCGGGCTGGCAACACTAAAGTCAGGATTAAGATCATGCCCCCCTGTACCCTCAGGCTCAGACGCAAAATAATTATCAGCTACAGGATTTTCATCGGAGATAAGCTCCTCATTAGATTGAACAGAGATATCTATAGGATGGGAATTAAAACCCACAACCATGGAGCAAATATCATCCACTGCAGACTTGAAAAAAGTAGAGCCTGTGGAAACCCTTAAAGCGCTGGGATCATCCAAAACAGGAGAGGTAGCAACCTGAACACATCTATTAGCATCTCTCTGTAAATGATCATCCATAGGCGGCGGGCAACTAGTTGGACCACTCGAGGTGGCACCAATAGCATCAACAAGCGGCGGTTGGCTATTCGGAACACCCGAAGGCCGAATCTGCTCACCTACAGAAACTCTCAACCCGGAATCAACAGGAACAACATCAGTAGGCACCGAAACAAGGGGAACCACAATAGATTCCGAGCTCTGACCCTGATCCCCAAGAGGCTGTAAAGTAGGAATTTGAGGCCGGTGATCAGCAACAACAACATATTGGGGAGCACGGATCTCCCAAGACTGAGCTATAGGTTCCGAGACTGGCAATTTGCCCTTATCTTGAGGTGCGATACCCATGGCCTCACCAACAGGCTGAACGAGCTTACGAAGCTTGGGATTAGCAACGTAACAGGAAGTAGCAGAATAACCAAGATGCCTACACGAGGAACAATATGCAGGGACCCGCTCAAAAACTACATCTTGCCAGAAACCAGAATCCCCCTCACCAATCCAAATACGAGCCAACAGTGGTCTCGAAACATCATACTCAACAAGTACCTTAGCCACCAAAGGTAGATTAACCGAGGCTGTGGCATGGTTAACGCGCAACAGAGTACCAATAGCAGCAGAAATAGAAAATGGAACAGACTTACAATGAATTAAATGGACAGGCAAGTATGGCAATGATACCCAAACCGGCACAATGGGGGATTCCACGAAACAGCGAAAATTAGTGCTCCACTTAAAAATACGCATGCCTCGACTGCTAACATACTAAGTCTGCCGGACCCAAATACAAGAATAATCTTCCTCCAATGAAAGCTTAATTAACACATGTCGATTATCCAACAAGGAAACTTGACAGCTCCCTTTCAACCCCAACGAAATAAAAAACTTCCGAATGATGTCCATAGAGGGGCACCCAAAAGAAAATTTACCCACCAAAGCGAGTTGAAACGGTTCAGCCATGGCCTTTATCTCCTCAGCCGAGAAGATGACAGCCGGTTCGCCACGATGCAATAAGGTCGGCTTAACCGGGACAGTAGGGGGATTAGAACTGACAACCACATCCAGAAATGACTTAGGAGGCCGAGCATGGCGGATGGGTTAAGGATGAAGGATGGATTCACAACCAAAGCATAGGATGGTTTGGGGGCAGAGTTTGGGTTATGGGTAATGGTGTTGGGAGGGGCTGGTCGTTGTGATTAAGAAGGACCAGGTGGGACAGCACTAGTTGTGGGTGGCTGAGGGTCGTGAGACACGCTATTTGGGGCTGGGTCACCACCATCTGCAGATCCGGACACGGTGGCAACACGGTGGCTGGTTTGTGACAAAACCTGAGAGTCCCGTGACTGTTGGCAATAACAGTTGGGTGAAGGGCCGCCAAGCGTGGGGGAGGTCACCCGCCGCTAGAGGTTGCTCCGGTGGTGGTGAGCAAGATTGGTGGTGACCATCTCCGATGGCCAGAGATGTAGTAGCGGCGGGAGGGACAAAATTGCTCGTTTGCATGTGATAGTTATGACGAACCAACTCCCGGGATTGTGGTAAACCTGCCGAAAGTTGAGCATCAGCATGGACAGAAGAGGCCGGCAACGTCAGATCACCATCATCATTAGCCAAAGAGGCCGCTGGCACACGGTGGCTGCGTTTTGAAGAAAGCTGAGAAGAAAAACCATGAGAGGAAGAAGAGCACGGCTGGGTAGGGGGCTGCCGAGGCTGGGGAAGGTCGTCGGCAGGTGGGGGTGTTCCGGCGGCAGCTAGGAGCCACCACCGACGGCCGATGGTGGCCGGCAGTCAAAATGCAAAGAAGGGGTGGCGGCCAGTTGAGAGGGCTTAGGGGTTTTTTTTTTCCTCTTTCAATGATGAGTTTCACGGGGCCCTAAAAATTTGCTCAAACTAGTTGAATCAAGCGAAATTTCAACACTTCCCAAGCCAAGAGTTTGTAATTTGTAATGTTACTGCCCGCTTCCTAGTTAAATTAGCATTGGACTCTTCTGAACTTGTTGTACACCCTATTGCTGGAAGATTGATTGATAGCTTTTCAGTCGACTGTAATGATCAAGGGGCCGCATTTATTGAAGCTAATGTTGGCTGTGATATATCAAAGTTTCTTCAACCACCAGATATGGAGCTGCTACAACAATTAACCCCACCAAGCCCCCAATTATCGAATTTAGAGATTTCTAAAAGAGAACTTTTGGCTGTCCACGTAAATTGGTTCAGCAGCAGTGAAATGGCAATTGGTGTTCGTTTTTCTCATGGGGTGGCCGATAGTTCGGCAATGCTTAACTTCATGAAAGCCTGGGGTGAAGACGCTCGAGGGGTGATTAATGATAATGATAATACTTGCAATAAAAATATCGTTTTAGATTGCACCTCTTTGTTTCCGCCCGTAAAGCTTATGCAGTAGTATCAAATCCCAAGCCCACAATCTTCGCGCAACATTGTGTCAAAAGATTGTTGTTTGATGGCAAGAAGATAGCAGCTCTAAAGGAGAAGGTGAATAAAGAATTAGTGGGTAATAATTTTGATGATGGGTTACAAGCAACCCATTTCGTGGTTGTTTCAGCACTCATTTGGGGTGCCTTCATTGCTGTAGCTCGTGAAAGAAAGATGGCAACGCATGACAAATTGTATTCTCATGCAATGTATTATCCTATGAATTTGCGTAACAAGATGAATCCACCAATGATTCCACAATGCATGGGTAATATTTTTCGGCTTGTAAGGGCGGAATGGTCACTAGCCGAGGATGATGCCGTAGAGGTAACAAGTTTAGTAATATGAGAAGTGGTCAAAGCAAAGCGAATGGGAAGAGATGCGATGGATAATAATGAGTACTCAGGTTTTAAGGATATGTATGAAGCATGGCAAGATTCAAGGTCATTTGTTTTAACTAGTGCGGTTGGAATGCCTTGTTATGAAGTTGATTTTGCTTGGGGGAAGCCTGTTTGGTTTAGCACCGGCTCCACACCGTTTCCTGATTTTGCTATTACGACAAGCACAAGTGACGGTGAAGGAATAGAAGCATTGGTGGTAATGTTTAAGGAGGACATGGACAAATTTGAACAAGAAACTAGCATCAAGGCTTACGCTTCCCCTAACCCTAGCATATTTATAAGAAAGTAGGAAGCTAATTTTATTTATCTTCCTTTGAATAAAAGAGTTTCTTCTAATTAGAGTAATATTATGGTTATAAAGTTGAGAGTGTGTTTATTGTACAATAACTGTATCTCATTATAGTCATACTTCTCTTTAAATAAAATCATGTTATGTGCGTATTTTTGACTAACGAAAAAAAGCTATCACATGATGGAAGGGGAAGATTGGAAGAGGAGAAAAAAAGGTCCAAAAAAGATGTAATGCTTTTATTTTTTCATTTTTATTTTTCTTTATCAATTTTGGTACCAGAGGCACAACTATTGTATCATATTTTGGCATCAAAATTTGTTAAAGGATCCATGTAAGTGGTTATATTTGACAAGCATTGGTGCATATATATACATGTAGATGACTTGTATTTTATCCTTTACTGCATTGAAATCCATAGTTTTTATCTTTTAGCTTATCTTTAACTTTAATATAGTCAATGATTCCTGATTGGAAACCCATATATATATATATATATATATATATAGAGAGAGAGAGAGAGAGAGAGAGGGGGAGAGAGAAAGAGAGAGTTCTTTTTTAGACGCCCTACTTTTTTTAATGCAAACAAGTTTTTAAACCCCACGATTTAAAGAGAGCTAGTTTTTAACTCTATTAAACTGCATGGCTTAATAGTTTCATTTAAAAACTAACTCTCTTAAATTGTATGGTTTAAGAGTGTGTCTAAAATTAAAAGAAAAATATGTGGGTGGGCCGTAGCTATCACATTAATTGACATTGTCTTTGCCGCAATTATGTCACCTATAATTTCTTAACGTTTTTCATATGAGATGGATTTCACAAACAATAAGCAGAGATGTCAATGAATCTGAGAAACATATTCCGAAATAAACTAATTTTCAAAACTGTCACCAATGTTCAAAGGAGAATCAAAACCGCCAGGTGCGCCATGAACGATCTTCAAATATTTTCCACCGAAGCTATCAAGCCTTCGTCTACGACTCCAAAACATCTCAGAACCTATAAGCTTTCTTTGCTTGATCAAATGTTTTCTAGTTTATACATGCCCTTTTTTTTCTTCTACTCAATCAGTAAACACCAAAATTTCAGAAAAAATCCTGATATTCTGAAGCAATGTCTCGCAAAAACATTAACACACTACTGTCCGTTTGCTGGAAGATTCATTGATAACTTCACAGTTGAATGTAATGATCAAGGAGTTACATTTATTGAAGCTCATGTTGGCTGTGATATGTCAAAGTTTATTCAACCACCCAATTTCGAGTTAATCCCAGCAAGCCCACAATCATTGAAATTAGAGGCTTCTGAAAGAGAGCTTTTGGCCGTTCAAGTAAATTACCGATGACTTGGCAATTGGTATTTGTATATGGCATGGATTGGCAAACTATACATGGATTGGCAAACGGTTCAGCAATCTCCAACTTCATGAAATTGTGGGCTGATATCAATCGTGGAATAAATGGGTATAAAAAAATATGATGATGACGCATCAATAAATCACACACCATACAACAGAGATACAACAATTTAATGTGATTTATGATTTATCTTCAATTGGGCTCAAAATTGATAATTAATAAATTAATTTGAAATTATCTTAAATAAATAACAAAAAATACAACCTAAATAAAAATTATTCTTTAAGAAAGTAAATTACAAAATGTTCTTTATTATTTTTTAGTTGACTCAACTAACCTCAAAATTGATAATTAATAAATTAATTTGAAATTATCTTAAATAAAAAAAAATACAACCTAAATAAAAATTATTCTTTAAATAAAGTAAATTACAAAATGTTCTTTATTATTTTTTAGTTGACTCAACTAACCTTTTTCATTATTAAACAATTTCTACAAGTTAATTGCGAAGAATTACATCTTGAAGGCCATATGTCCAATTATACTATTAGGAAGTTAAAATTGAAGTTAAGAAGCATTACTGTTGCGAGCAAGAGAAAGATGCACGGCATCATTCATGGAGGGACTTTCTGTTCCAATGATATTATTTGATTTTTTTTTTTGAACGAATATTATTTGAAAGTTAAAATTGAAACCAAGCTTTTAAAATTTAGATTTTGAAATCTCTGTTGATTAGATATCAAATTTCATAACCATTAATGATCTTATCCTTTAAAGAAAGCTCAAAATTTTATTTTAAATTTCATCCCAAATGATGTGGCACGCGATGTGTCATTCATTAAGTAGTTGATGATTTTTCATAAAACCTAAGTGGCGAGATAGACCAATCACATTATTCCAAATGAACAATGTAGATTAATTAAATAATATTATAAAATATTATTTGCTTAAAGGTTTAGATGGGGATAAGAAATCTCACCCTCTAAATACCAACCTTTCTTCCTATTATTATTCGAACTTGGATGAGCCGATGCGAATCGTATTCAAAACCGGCCGAACTATACCTAGGAGGCTAATTAATCTTATCCTTGAGTTGATTTTGTGAAATAGTTACTAATTTCTATTTTACTTGAATTGTTTTGTATGATATTCTATCATACATTATGACGGAGCAGCATTGCCATATCTTTCCTAAAGTTTATTTTTAATGAAGGAAAATTGACAAATGGATTCTTCAAATCAAATAGTTATGATATTAAACTTTTAAATCCAGTATAGTCACCTATTCTCCTCACAAAGCACAGAAAAATTCTTGGGCTCTTTACTTGCTCCATCTTTTCTCTAGAATACACAAAATTCTAGCAAAGATTTATAAAATAGACGTGGCATTAGAACTTTTGTCATTTACTCCACCAAATTTCACTATAGATAAATGTGCCTTAGTTGAAGCAAAAAATCCATTAATCTCAAAAAAAAATTCCAATGTTGAGAGAAGAAATAAATTTATTTAAGTAATCGTGCCATCATCGAATCAGCGATATACCAGATTTCACTTCCATAGAAAGTCTAGCAAATTTTGTAGTTGCATGGTGCTCAAATGCTAATTGATTCTCTTCACTGTCGTCCAAGCCCTCGGAAACGAATCAAACGATGGATGGTAGCTGAGATTCCAATGTTTGGAAAATTTTTAATTACATGTGACTTCTAAGTTATGTCTTGAGTATTTAAGAGTATATAACATTTCATGAGTAGTGAGTGAGATTTATATATTGTTTGTTTGGAGTCATTGGTCATGTAGTCCTTATATTTTGGGTTAAATGTCTATTTAGTCTTTATATTTTTAAAAATATCTCTGAATACCACCTATTATTAAATATGTTACACTTATACCCTTAATTTTCTTAAATTTTACAATAATCCCCTTTCAACAATGCTCATTGGGATATTAATTAATTTATCTATAAAAAAGTTAATAAACAAATGAACACTTAAAGTAAAATAAATATAAATATAAAGTTTTTGTTATTAGTTTTTGTTATTATTTTTATTATTTTAATAGACAAGGATCCTCTTTTTTTTTTTTTTTTACCTTTGGTCCTCTTCTAACCTCTCTTGAAATGAGTAATCAAGCTTATGTCTAAAATTTTGATATTGACTGTCAAACCTACTTGTTTTACTTTATTTAGAATTAAGCCGACTTTCCTTTTATGTACAATTTCTTTTATTAATTAAATTAAATTAATTGGATTAATAATTAGAAAATAATCACGTGATCCTACTAATTACAAAATCATACAATCTCTATATCGAGAGCGATACGAATATTTGTACAAACTTTTTATGTATGTATAAACTAATGTGGTAATAAACAATTAAGTATAATATAAAATTTGATTTATTTAATGAAGTTAATGTGTATGAATATTATCCAACAATAATATGTTGACAAACTAGTTTATTAAAAAAATTGAAAAATTTGTATCCCTATCATTACTTATTGAGACAATAAATATGAAAAGTTGAAAAAATTGATAACAAAACAGAGGATCATGTCATGGAGACTAGTGACGTGAAAATTTTGATTCAGCACCTGGATTGGAAGAGTCCAGGAGGACCAGAAGATTGTCACATTCCTTTAGCTCAGCAGGCAGATGGAAGACTCCAAGAGCATGCTTTGAGTTTAATTCAACAATTGGGCTGAAAGGGCCCAAAAACTTATTTTTGAGTTTACGAGCTTGCTTTGATTTTAGTTTAGAAACCGGGCTGAAAGAACCCTAATGCTTGCTTTTAGTTGATATATGGAAGAATGCAGAAGCTTGATTCAAGTTCAAATAAAGAAAATAAGATATTAAGAGTAGAAGAGACAAAATTGTAACATCATATTCATCCCAACGGGACAGAGATAATCAAAATGAGTTTCAATTTGAGTTATATGAAGAAATAAATTCTATTTTTGGGACCTAAGTGCAAACGACAGAGAGTTCATGGGTCCAAGTGCTAATTTTGTTGAGGTGGCTGAAGTTGTTATGGTTGTTAAGTATTTTTCTTGAAAATTTCCAGAAACACCAACATAATAAGGGATGTTGCACAACACCGGATGCGTGGGTTATTTCTCTTTCGTCTCTTAACCAAATTCAGTGATTCTTGTTTCTTTGTAAATCTTGTAATCTCTTTTGGAAAATGTGATTGATTTGCAATCAGTTTGAGTAATAAAAGGCATGTTGTTTTTCCTTCAAACAATGAAACTTGTTCATTGTGCTATTAGTTTTCTTCTTTGATCTTGTGACTTCTTTGAGCAATTTTGTTTGAAAATTACAATAATTGGTATCAGAGCCTAGATTAATCTTAGGCAAAGATGTCTCTTCCCAAATCAAAGATTGAGAAGTTCACCATTGGCGGTGATCTCTCTCTGTGGAAAATGAAGATAAGGGCATTGTTGGTTCATCAAGGGCTTAAGTCAGCCCTAGAAGAAAAAGATCCAGATGGGGAAATAAGTTTAAGCCTGATGAAAAGAAAAGGCAGAGTTTTAGCAGAGCACTCAGCATCTTGATTTTCAGTTGTAATGATTTAATCTTGAGGGAGATTTCAGGGGAAACAACAACCTTGGATATCTGTTACAAAGTGGAGGCTTTGTGCATGAAGAAGTCATTGGCTCATAGGCAATTCTTGAAGAAGAAGCTGTCTACGTTTTCCATGAAAGAAGGTGTCTTAATGCAAGAACATATTGATGTTTTCAATAAAATCATTCTTGATCTTGAAGGGGTTAAAAATATTAAGATTGGTGATGAAGATAAGGCTTTCTTCTTACTGAGTTCACTGCTAAAGTCTTATGAGGGCTTATTCGACACCATGTTATATGGTTGAACAATCACCTTTACATTAGAAGATGTGAAGGCTTTTTTGTGTTCAAAAGAGATTTAGAAGCATTCAGGGGACTTGGATATAAAATCTAGTGAGGGTTTAGTGGAAAGATCTAAAAAGAAGAAAGACAAAAAGAAAAAAAAAAAAGAACAAGAATCAGCCTAAAAAGGAAGATAAATAAATAAAAAAAGAGAAAAAAGAAAAGATGAAAATAAGGAAATGTTTCTATTGCAAGAAGCCTGGTCATTACATTAAGGATAATGTTGAGAAGAAGAGAGACAACAGAGAAAAACCAGGTGATGCTACAATAGTCTTCTGATGGTGGCTATTATAGTCCTTATTTGCTCATTGCATCAAATGGAGAGATTAAAGGTCAGTGGGTTATTGACTCCAGGTTTTTTTTCCATATGAGTCCTGATAAGAGCCTTTTTCATGAATATGAACCTATTGATGGTTGTAATGTCTTGATGGGTAACCACAATGCTTGTGAGATTGTTGTTATTAGTTCTGTGAAAATCAGAATGTATGATGGAACCACAAGGACTCTAGAGTAAGTAAGGCGTATGCCTCGACTAAAGAAAAATCTGATTTCTTTAGGCATGCTAGATAGCTCAAGTTATTTCCTTAAATCAGACCATGGTGGTTTAAAGATAATTAAAAACACTGATGTAGTAATGAAAGGTGTCAAGAAAAAATGGGCTCTATGTGCTGGAAGGCTCATTTGTGCTTATATTGAGTTATTTATATTTAAAATTCAATACGGTTGCTAGAAAGAGGTTATTAATATTTAATAATGTTATTATTAAGTATTAAATAATTAAAATCAAATGCAATAATACATTTTGCTTCAACCATGTTGAAAATGTCTCTACATGTCTCTTCCAAAGTAGATTAGAATTTTTTGCAAGATTTTTATTTGATTGCTTTAACTCCTCCAGATGCATCCTAATTTAAAAGTAAACAAGTTAGGAACTCAAACAAAATAATAGCTAAAATAGTAATATTAAAATTCTTAATCAAAGTCTTACTCCAAGTACAGTTCAACAACTGTTGTATTGAATAACACAGTTGTATTGAATAACACATAACGATGTGCGCTTTCTAACATATCACTACTTAAAGCAATGGATGTGCTTTTTGAAATTGGACAGCCTTCAAGAATTACACCATTGGAGAAACCATCATTACGAAGCTCTTTAGTATTTACTTCGAATAGTTGCTGGATATAACCACTACAAATGCTACACATTCTTCTGCAAGATAGCATTCTGCAATACAACTTTCAGGTCTTGCGTGATTTCTAACATATCCTTTATTTTCCTTCATCTGCCTGCATGTACATTTAAAAGCATTAAATTAATTGTTCTAAACAAAATATAATTGAAACTAAGGTATGTAAATCTATTTTTACCTTTTTGAACAAGTCCACATAATCATACTTCTTCTCCTAAATGAATCGACAAGTGTACCATGTTATCAAAGAATGCAAAAGGAAAGAATCTTTCAAACATGCATATTGTTTCAAAAACTTCACCTTCAAGGGCCAATATATTTTCTCTATCAATAACTCATTGACATATCTTATTGACAAATGCACACATCCAAAATATTGCATTTTTTGGTCCCTTAGGTAACAAACCTCTTATTGCAACTGGCAACAATTGTTGCATTAAGATATGGTGATCAAGTGATTTAAGGTTACATGGCAACAATTGTTGCATTAAGATATGGTAATCAAGTGATTTAAGATTTGTAACCTTAAATTCTTCAATTGACACACAATTCCCAATATTTGAGCTATACCCATTAGGTAGCTTCATATTGAATAACCTCTCACAAAATACTTTTTTCTCAATCTTTGATAACGAATGTGGAGCTGGAGGAAGGTATGTTCTCATCCCCTCAACATATGTATGGAAGTCATGTCGAATGTCCCAATCTTCCAAGTCTTTGCGAGCATTGAGTCCATCTTTGTTTTACCACTAATGTCTAGTAGAGTGCAAAGAATGCTCTCACAAATATTCTTTTCTACGTGCATTACATCCAAATTAGAAAAAAATATTTCAAGTTGGAATATGAAAATAACAATTTAAATTTAATTACAATTGCAAACTAATCAAAGAGATTGCTTAAAGCAGAACAAAAAGAAGTTTCAGAATATTAAAAAAAAAATGTAAATATAGATTTCTCAAAAACTAAATCTCAAAAATTAATTTCACTTAAATTATTCATCACAGTAAACATAAGAGTAATGTAAATAATTACAATCAATTGCGATAAAGTAATGTAAATAATTACAATCAATTGCGATAAATTAATAAACAAGTAGTTTACCTCACACACATACCTTCGAATATGGCGAATAAAAAAAAAATTGATCTTTTTTCCACCTTTGATCTTCACTAGACTTCTTTCTTTTGTTGTTCCCTTTTCCCCAATGATTTTCAATTCCTTCAAGTTCTTGTAAAATTTTGGTGCCGGTAATGATTCTAGGACTTGGATCTTCTTCCACCGATCCATCAAACCAATTTCTTTTTACCCCAGAATATATGAGAATGTTGTAAAAATCGTCTGTGACCCATGTACACAAACTTATTACAAAACTTCAACCGAACTGAGTGTGTTTTATTGCCACAAATTGGACATGCTATTTTACCCTTTGTTTTACATCCGGCAAGGTTTTTATAGGCTGGAAAGTTATTTATTGTCCACATTAAGATTGCCTTCAAATTGAAAATTGATTTTGTCAATGTATGAAAAATAGGCACTCCATTATTCCACAGCTCATGTAGATCTTCGATAAGTGGCTGTAGATACACATCAATGTCATTTTCGGGCTGTTTAAGGCCTGGAATTAACAAAGTCAACATAATATTTTCCTTCTTCATGCATAACCAAGGTAGTAGGTTGTATGTAACAAGCATCACAGGCCAGTAACTATATGTAGTGCTTAAATTGGAAAATAGATTGAAGCCATCAGTAGCAAGACAAAGTCTAAGTTTTCGTAGGCCTAATGAAAAACAAGGCTATTTGTCATTAACTAAGTCTCATGCCAAAGAATCTACAGGATGTCGTATTTTACCATCTTCACTTTTGTGGGTAGAGTGCCATATTAAACCTTCAGCCATTTTCTGGGATCTAAACATCTTCCTAAACCTCGGTGTAATAGGAAAGTATCTTAAAACTTTTGCAGGTACACCTTTTTTAATTTTTCTTGTACGTTTATCTACCTTCCATCTTGAAGACCCACAGGTTGGGCAACTATCCATATTCTCTTTTTCTTTTCTAAACAGACAACAATCATTTACACATGCATGTATCTTCTCATACCCTAAATCAAATGTCTTCAATAATTTTCTCACTGAGTAAATTGATCTAAGAAGCACATTATCCACAGGTAGCATATCATGCAACCGTTCTAACAATCCATCAAAACTTGTGTACAAAGCTACAATGGCTGATAATTTTGTGTATCTTGTACAACTTGGATACAACGGAGTTTCTGCATCTTCCAACTTTTGAGTGAAATCTTCATGTTTTCCTAGTGGAGGTGTTATATAATCTTCATTTTCCATAAATGCACTTGCATATAAGTTATATGAAAACTACAACAAATTTGGCCTTTGGTAACATTATATTGTAGCATTTAAAGAATGTTACCAAATGTTAATTTATTGTAATATTTTCTGAAGTGATGCTACCTTTGCAGTATGAAAGCCATTACATTTTGTTTTTAATGACACTTGCTAATTACTAGTAGCATTTTTGTATATGCTACATATAATATTGAATTATATAGCATCTAGGAAATGCTACAAGATAAGATTAAATAAAATAGCATTTGATTTGAAAAATCTTAAGGAATAGTTATAAATATAACAATATTTTAAAATAGCATTGGTAGCATTCTATTGGTAGCATTCTGATTGATAAAATACGATAGCATTTGAAAATTGCTACAAGATAAAAGGATTGAAGTATTAGACCGTCGATGCCTATTGGTGCTATGAAAATATGCTAAATAGAATATTAATTAATAATTTAACATTCTAAAAATGCTACAAGATAGTATTAGATAGGCTGAAAATTAAGCTAAGGATATACAAAACTGGTAGTTTTAGTAAAAGGCGGGTACCTTATAAAAAAAATTAAAACACACATCTATTATAAAAAAAATTAAGCTAAATATTAAACCCGCAATAGTTTTCTAGAGAATTCCCCTCTCATGTCTCTTCTCCATTCTTATTCTCACTCGTTTCTTAATGTAATTTCTTTCATTACTTTGTTCTCTCCAACTCTAATCCCAACTAAATCTAAAAAAAAAAAGATAACAAATAGAAAAAGACGAACAACGATTCCATGAGATCTTTCCATATGTTTGCTAATTTTGAGAAAGATTATTTGGCCTTTCGATGATTTAGAAGTGGTTTCATTGATTTGGTAAGGATTCTCACTCGTGCAACTTCAATTTCACTATACCCATGGTCGAACCAAATACATATCCCCAGTTTGGGTGCTCTTTCTTCCATCCACTTGAGCAATTAATGATTAAATTATGTACTTTTATATATGGGTCTGATGGTTCAACATTTAAATGGAAAAATCACGTTATCTTCTTACTTAGTTTTGGATTATTGATAGTTTTATATTTATTATTTTTTTATCTCTCAATCCCTAGCATTCTAGTAATATCTACAATTAGCTGCATCAATCTAATTTTTTTAACTTATATGTCAGTATTATAGATTTGCTGCATATGATTTCTTACTCTTTTGATCAAATTAGTCTTGGGTTTTGATATATTTTATAATTATCAGTATTAACAGAATTTTAATTGTAGAATCTCAAAGTTATTGTTTGCTTGGTGTAGTGTTAGCCTTTGATTGAGGAATTATCGGCTTCCTACTCAATAGACTTGCAGCAACGTGCATATCAATTCCGAAGCAGGTTTAGTGAAGAAATTTAAAGTTAAAGAATAAGGTGCAGCCAATACAATTTTCTGGTACTGTTTATTTTATTTATTATTTTTCAAAATTTGTTTAAGGGCAACATCTTTTAATAATTATTAATCTTTTTGTATTATAACTTTTATGTGTTGTGTTCTTAAACTAATTCTTTTTTTTTTTTTTTGGTTTTATGTTTGTTTGGGTAGTGACAAATAGAATATGTAAGACTTTAATCATTGGCGGCTTTATTCTACATTGTATCTAGGTAGTTATAAAGAATATCAATTTTAACTAATGAAATGAATCGTAAACTGAAAAAAAGAATTAGTATAGATCATTTAAATTTTAATTTTTTTCATAGTTCATGATAACTGTTGCTCAGAGGTGAAGTAGTGATTTTAGATATGTTTTCACGTAGATCAATATGTAAAGTATATAAATTAAAATGACAGGGTTAATATATTTATATGTATGTAAATTTAAAATAATTTTCATGTGGTTAAATGATATATATTTGTGGTACCAAGAATAGTGGACTTATGATGATCAATAAAGATTGGATCCACCTGAATAGGTAATAAAAGATGATATTTAAGTAAGATAATAAAGTTATATAAAAAATATAAATTATTACTAATATGTAATTAATATTGTGATTTGGTAGAGCTACTAATGAGTACATGCAAGTGTTGTGCAAATTTTAACACACTACTGTCAGTTTGCTGGAAGATTCATTGATAATTTCACAGTTGAATGTAATGATCAAGGAGTTACATTTATTGAAGCTCATGTTGGCTGTGATATGTCAAAGTTTATTCAACCACTCAATTTCGAGTTAATCCCAGCAAGCCCACAATCATTGAAATTAGAGGCTTCTGAAAGAGAGCTTTTGGCCGTTCAAGTAAATTACCGGTGACGTGGCAATTGGTATTTGTATACGGCATGGATTGGCAGACGGTTTAGCGATATCCAACTTCATGAAATTGTGGGCTGAGATCAATCGTGGAGTAAATGGGTATAAAAAAAATATCAATATGACGCCTAAATAAATCACACACCATACGACAGAGAGATACAACAATTCAATGTGATTTATGATTTATCTTCAATTGGGCTCAAAATTGATAATTAATAAATTAATTAGAAATTATCTTAAATAAATAACAAAAAAAATATAATCTAAATAAAAATTATTCTTTAAGAAAAATAAATTACAAAATGTTCTTTATTATTTTTTAGTTGCTCAACTAACCTTTTTCATTATCAAACAATTTCTAAAAGTTAATTACGAAGAAATACATCTTGAAGGCCATAGGTCCAATTATATTATTAGGAAGTTAAAATTGAAGTTAAGAAGCATTACCCTTGCAAGCAAGAGAAAGATGCATGGCATCATTCATGGAGGGACTTTCTGTTCCAATGATATTATTTGAATATCTTTTTATATGAAAGTTAAAATTGAAACCAAGCATTTAAAATTTGGATTTTGAAATCTCTGCAGATTAGATATCAAATTTCAAACCATTAATGATCTTATCCTTTAAAGAAAGCCCAAAATTTTATTTTAAATTTCATCCCAAATGATGTACATGCGCGATGTGTCATTCATTAAGTAATTGATGATTTTTCATAAAATATAAGTGGCTAAATAGACCAATCACATTATTCCCAAATGAACAATGTAGATTAATTAAATAATATTATAAAATACTATTTACTTAACGGTTTAGATGGGGATGAAAAATCTCACCCTCTAAATATCGACCTTTCTTCCTATTATTATTTGAATCAAACGATGAATGGTAGCTGAGATTCCAATGTTTTGACTACAAAAGCTGCTCTAATTGAAGCTTGCATTATCAAATTTTTTAATTATAGCAGATATATGTTTGACTTCTAAGTTGTATTGTTTGCTAGTGTCAACATGTATTTGTTTTGAATAAAAAAGCCATTAATTTTTTAATTATATTTCTTCTCTCTTATTTTTTTGTGATTTTTCGGATTAATTTCTTACCATGTTAAATAAAAATAATGTTTCTAAGATATTAATATAGAGTAGGAATTCCTAAATAAATTCTTTGTGAAACGCTAATTTTTTTTATTTATTTTATTACTTATAAAGTTGGGGGATGAGTAAAGCATAAATTAATTTTTTAGTCCTCTACCTAACCAAAATTGATTGCAGAAACTTTTGAAACTTGTACATATATATTTATGTCCTTGCATAATATATATATATATGTCAACAAAAGTATCAAAAGTTATATTTACGATTGTTTTATTTAATTTCACATCTCATCCTATACATAAACATGAATTAAATAATTTTCTTTTCCAAGGTTGGTACGAGGGGAAGATGATCCTATTCCTATAACCTTTGTTCTCACTATAAGGGGGCAAACCAACCCGACTTATCTCTTGAGTAAGGATGGTAAAATTCTCCATGAGTTTGGGGCCCCATGGGACCCTATCCTAAATAAAGTGAATTTTGAATGATTTCTAGAAAATGGAGTGGGGAATGATGGAAAATAATGCCCAAATTCTTAATGGGATGCGGTTTGGTTTTGTACTCCCTACCCCATCCCCACTCCAATTCCCATTATATATAAATATTTTTTTAATTTTTATTTCATAATTTTTATTTTATCAATTACAATGTTGGTTAATAAATTTTCTTTTTATTTTTACATAATATAGATAGGTTATAACTAAAAGAAAACTCTATAATATAATTTTTATTCCACCCTAAAACATTGTTATTTTTTTTTCTCTCTTAGGGTGCTACTCTCTTCAAACATTTTTCATTTTTGATAGCATTTCAAGATATTATTTCAAACTTAATTTTTAAATATTTTAAATACTTTATAATATGGTGATAATTTTATTTAAGTCTCTAATTTTTAATTTACTAAAATTATGTATTTATACTTACTATAAAATAAGTAAATGGAGAATGGGGTGGGGTGGGGAAAGCATTCCCCACAAGGAGATTCCCCATTCCCACCCCACTAAATTTATTGGGGAATGGGATGGGGAATGAAGGTGGAATTTTTGATAAAGTGGGGAATAGGGCAGGCCTCCCTACCCCCACCCCATTCCATTGTTATCCCTACTCTTAAGAGATAAAAAAGTTATTTTTCGATAATTAATATTCTTGTGACATTAAAATAAAACATAACTAGTATATTTATGGACTTATCTTAAATATTTGTGTTACTTTCATAGAATATTTAAGTGTTGTGCAAATTTTAATAAACAAGATATATATGCACAACTTTCAAGTTCACGTAATTTGCCAACGGATTTTATTTTATTTTATTCATTAATTTCCCTTCTTTACATATATTAAATATATGTTCCTATATAATAAGTAATAAGAATTATTAAAATTTAATGTATCTCAATTTGATCTTTTCGTCACCAGCATATTTAGACTTCAGACGCTGAGTGGGACAATTTTTTTATTATTGTCTATTATTGAAATTTTTTATTTCGGAACCCGCCATTACTGATAATATTATATATTATCCATATTTCTAATCACCTTAATTTGTTGATTTTCTATAGTTTTTAGCCGACTTGTTTTGATTTTCTTGATTCATTATCTTGGAGTTCCAATCCTTTCGTGAGTAATTATGCAAGAAACTTCGATTGTTTGTTAAATGTTTGAGGTCTGAAATTTTATTAATTTTAGGCCTTTTAAAAATTTTTCTTGTTTGTTTTTTATAAATTATGTTTGATTTTTAGAAATTTATGTCTGAATTAAAAAAAAAATTTGTGACTTTTATATGAATGAAAAAAAGAGTGAATGAGAAATAAATATTATATTCTGAAAATATCTCTAAGAATATACTTATTTTGCTAAATCATAAAATATAATAATTTTTTATTTATTTTTCATGGACATAAATGTCAAATAACTATATTTAATATGTTTTTATTTATAAAAATAAATAAGATACCACTTATATTCAGATATTAAAAAAAGAAAAATGAACATGTTATTTAAATATTCTACTCATTCATACTTCAAAAAAATTTAAATCCATTTAAATTTCAAACAAGGAAAAAAAAACCTTATAATAAATATGATGGATTATGCAGCACACAATACGCCAATCAACACTCACTTTGGTGAATAATTTCTCAAAGCCGGCAAAAGATGGCAGTGATTCTCAAAAACATTTTCCGAATAACTGCTTCCAAATTGGTCACCAATAATGTCCAAATCTTCACAAAAAGAAGTATCAAAAGTGCCACTTCTGATGTTCAAATCATTTCCACCGAAACAGTCAAACCTTCATTTCCAACGCGGAAACATCGTAGAACCTATAAACTTTCATTGATGGATCATGGGGCTGTAATGATCATACGTTCCCCTAGTTTTCTTCCACTCGGCCAATTGTAGGCACCAAGATTTCAGAAAACAATCCGATTTGTTGAAGCAATCTCTCGCAAAAACATTAACCCACTACTACGCTTTTGCTGGAAGATTGATTGATAGCTTTTCGATCGACTGTAATGATCATGGGGCTGCATTTATTAGAGCTAATGTTGGCTGTGATATATCAAAGTTTCTTCAACCACCAGATATGGAGCTGCTACAATAATTAATACCAGCTAGTCCCTAAACTTTACGGGCACCTCTTGGTTTCTGCCCGTAAAGTTTCCACAGTAATATCAAGTCCCAAGCCACAATCTTCACGCAACATTGTGTTCAAAAGATTGGTATTTGATGACAAGAAGATAGCAGCTCTATTCCTTCACAGTCACTTGTGCTTGTCAAAATAGCAACATCAGTAAACGGTGTGAGCCCGAAACTAAACCAAACAGGCTTCCCCCAACCAAAATCAACTTTATAACAAGGCATTCCAGCCGCACTAGTTACAACAAATGACCTTGAATCTTCCCATGCTTCATACATATCCTTAACAAAACCTAAGTACTCACTATTATTCATCATATCGCCTCCCATTCGCTCTGCTTTGACAACTTCTCTTACTAAACTTGTTACCTCCATGGCATCATCGTCGGCTAGTGACCATTCCGCCCTTGCAAGCTGAAAAATATTACCCATGCATTGTGGAATAATTGGTGGATTCATCTTGTTACGCAAATTCATAGGATAATATATTGCATGAGAATACAACTTGTTGTGCATTGCCATCTTTCTTTCACGAGCTACAGCAATGAAGGCACCCCAAATGAATGCTGATTAGAGTAATATTATGGCTATAAAGTTGACAGTGTGTTTATTGTACAATAACTATATGTCATTATTGTCATACATCTCTTTAAATGAAATCGTGTTATGTGTGCATGGTTTTGACTAACGAAAAACAGCAATCACATGATGGATAGGGAAGGCCGGAAGAGGAAAAAAAAAGTAAAAAAAAAAAAAAGCATGTAATGCTTTTATTTTTTTCATTTTTTTGGTCAATTTTGGTACCAAAGGCACAACTATTGTATCATATTTTGGCATCAAATTTTGTTAAAGGATCCATGTAAGTAGTTATATTTGACAAGCATTGTTGCATATATATATACATGTAGATGACCTGTATTTTATCATTTACTGTATTGAAATCTATATTTTCTATCTATTAGCGTATCCTTAACCTTAATATATATATATATATATATATATATATAGAGAGAGAGAGAGAGAGAGAGAGAGAGAGAGAGAGAGAGAGAGAGAGTTCTTTTCCGGAAGCCCTCGTTTTTTTTTTTTTTCATACGGACAAGCTTTTAAACCCCACGGTTTAAAGAGAGTTAGTTTTTAACTCTATTAAACTGCATGGCTTAATAGTTTATTCAAAAACCAACTTTCTTAAACTGTACTGTTTAAGAACGTGTCTAACAATAAAAAAAATACAGATGGGCCATAGGTATGACATTAACTTATGTTGGACTAAAAATAGAAAAGGCCCAATCAAGGCTGAAATGAATTTAGTCCCAAAAAAAAGCCCAAGAAGTGGTGGACAAACCATCTAGGATAATTCTCCTAGGCGACAAGGCTTCAAAACAAAAAAGGTTCCAAGGTTTAAGGCCAAAAGGTTCTAAAATCCTATGATCTTATCCTAAAACAAACCACCTAGGATAATCCTCCTAGGTGACATGGCTTCAAAACTCAAAAAGTTCCATGGTCCAAGGCTAAAAGGTTCTAAAATCCTAGGATCCTATTCTAAAGTAAACCACCTAGGATAATCCTCCTAGGTGACAAGGCTTCAAAGCCCAAAAGATTCGAAGGTCCCAGGCCAAAAGGTTCTAAAATCCTAGGTCCTATCCTAAAATGATCCACCTAGGATAATCCTTCTAAGTGACAAGGCTTCAAAGCCCAAAAGGTTCCAAGACCCAAGGCTAAAAGGTTTTAAAGTCCTAGGATCCTATCTTAAGACAAACAACCTAAGATAATCCTTTTATGTGAAAAAGTTTTAAAGCCCAAAAGGAACAAAGGTCCTAGGCTCCTATCCTAAGACAAAATGCTTAGGATAAACCTTGTAGGTTTCAAGGTTCCCATCATCCCAGAGTCTTAGTAAAAGCAACCTAAGGTTAAAACGCTTATTTCTTTAATTTGTAGATAAGCTTGTATATTTATGTGTCAATCAACATGGGCACAAGCAAATAAGTGTCTTTAGATATCACATGAATAACGACACTTGCCATCAAAGTAACTAGGATTCAAGTCAAATCAATTTCATCTATAAATATGCCTTCCATTCTCACTAAAAGGTTTTAAAATAGACCCAAAAGGAGAAATGTTGACTTTCTTTCTCCAATCTTTCTCTCTCTAAATTTACATTTTCAAAGATTCGATGACTGACTTGACCATCAGAGGGTTTACACCAACAAAATCGGCCCTCTGATCTTTTTCTTGTGCTTGTTGAGTATCGCTAGACAAGGGCATTTAGACCTTTTAAGGAAGTAAACTTAGAGGAAGAGACTTAAAAGCCCATTAAAATCAGCCCAAAGGATAAACTCATCATCATCATCAGATCCAACAAAGAGGAGCCCTAATTCTAATATGCTCGTCCTCAGTTGGAATTTTTACCTAGTAAGTTAGGGCAAAATTCACACCAACAGATTGGCGCTGTTTTATGGGGACTTCTGATTAAAAGTCTCAAAAGCCTTACTACAAGCATGGATGCAAACCGTGAGTATTATAACCTAGAGGCTAATGATGAAAGTTCTAGAGTGGATGAGGAATTCCACTTTTGATGAAGAAGACAACAACGAGATCTAGAGGATGATGATACGGTGCCTATTCATCATTCCCAAAATCCTCAGCTGAATCCACGTCACCATGCTAGACGTTGAGGACAACCTCGTGTTGTTCGACTTGAACAACAAGTAGATCAGTTGGCTCGTAACTTCAATAGAATGTTTGGCCAATTCCAAGCTCAAGTTAAAGAACGAGAAAACTCAAATGAAGGCAACGTAGTTGATTCTGTCTCTAGAATAAGATCTAGAGAAGAACTGAGTAAAGATGACCTCAGGCATTCTTTGAACCAGCAAAGATCTAGGAGGAGAATGGTTAGAGAAGATTTAGACCAAGAAGAGGAAGTTGATGGAGGATTACAAGAGAGCATGTAGAGACTTGAGCAAATGGTTTCATAAATTGGATCACTTGATGACACAATAGTAGAACCTGAGCCACCATTTACTCATGATATAATGATAGCCAAATATCCATCTAGGTTTCGTCTACCCCATATAGAGCTTTATGATGGACAGAGGGATCCTATTGGGCATTTAGAATTATATTGCACCCTTATGGAAGTGCAAGCAGCATCACAAGTAATTATTTGCCGAGCTTTTCCTCTTACGTTAGTAGGAGCAGCACGAAGATGGTTTAGAAGGTTAAGACCACACTCCATCTTATCATTTGGAGATTTGAGTAGAGAATTTACACCCCGCTTCCGAAGTGCTCGACAGAGGAGAAAACCAATGACTTACCTCTTGACTGTCAAACAACAGGAGGGAGAGTCCTTGAGCGACTACATCAGAAGGTACAATAATGAGATCACCCAAGTAGATGGTTATGATGATGGCATAGCACTTTCTAGTATTATGGAGGGGCTTAAATTGGGAAAATTATAATGGTCGGTTTCAAAGATGCCCCTAACTTCTTACTCGAAGATGCTTGCAAGAGCTGAAAAGTATGCCAATGCCAAAGAAAAATTCTAAAACAGAAATTGTAAGAAAGGAGAGCCAAGTAAAGGAAAGAAAAAGAAAGACAGTCAGGAGAACGCAGGGTTGGTAAACCCGATTAATTTCGAAGGAGAGATCAATTTCGTCTTGGGGAACGCTCTGCAGTTCAAGACACTCATCCTTGTTCGGCCTCTCAGTTCACCAGTTTTACATAGCTTAATACTTCTTGGGAGCAAATTCTCATGTAAGTGAGGAATCCAACTTTGTTTAGGACCCCACCTCCTATGAGGATGAATCCATCCCGAAGAAATCCAAATAAGTATTGTCCATTTTTATAAAGATCATAAACATGATACCTCCGAGTGTTTTGAGCCTACGGAACAAATAGAAAGCTTGGTTCGACAAAGAAAACTACAGGAGTATGTAAGAAATCTTAAGATCGAGTAAAGAGTGACCAACCAGAGTCTTCGAGGAAAAAAAAATGAAAACAGAAGGAAGATAGTGATGAAAACATGTTTGATGTCAATCAAATTTTGGGGGGACCAACTATGGAAGACTCAGGGAAGTCAAAGAGGAATTTAGCTTGCCAAGCAAGACATGAACCCGATGGTCTCGAGATTAATTTGACTAATCAATCCCAAGGATCGGTGGTTCGTGATGTCAATAATCTTCTCCGAAGATAATGTTAGGGGAGTTCATCATCCTCACTGTGATGCTTTAGACATCACTCTCCCTATGGTAAATAAACGCCTTCATCGAATTGTCACTGATAATGAAATTTAGCTGAGATTTTATTCATGTCAACCTTTGCTGGAATGGGGTTAGAAAGATCACGGTTGAAACCTTACACCACTCCACTACATGGGTTTGTCGGAGTAAGTGTAGTTCCTGAAGGAGTTATAGAGCTCACAATGTCTTTTGGAAAAAGCCCAAGGTAACCACTATGGTTAACTTTATTGTGGTTGATCAACCAAGTTCCTATAATGCTATCTTAGAAAGGCTGACCCTTTATGCAATAAAAGCAACAAATTTGATTTATCATTATGCAATGAAGTTCCAACTGAGAATGGGGTTAGAGTTGTGCGAGGAGAGCAAAAAGAAGCAAAGGAATGTTATGAGATAGCATTCAAAATAGGCAAGGAAACTCTTCAAATCACAAACTTTGATCCTAGGATAGTGAAAGATGATCAAAGGGCGAGCCCAGTTAATGACTTGGAACATTTTTCGCTTGGTGAAGATCCAAGTAAAGTAGTCAAGATTGCAAGTCAATTGCCCGATTCGTTGAAGAAGCAACTTGTTAACTTTCTCAAAGAATATCATGATGTGTTTGCTCGGCCACATGAGGATATGCCAAGCATTGATCCTAGGGTGATAGTATATCGGTTAAGTACTAACCCAAAGATGAAACCAGTTTGACGAAAAAGAAGAAGAAGTTTGAATATCGAAAGATCTTTGGCTGTGAAGAAAAAAGTAAATAAACTTCTCAAAGTTGGTTTCATTAAAGAGGCAAGGTATCCTGAGTGGCTAGCCAACATTGTGATGGTGAAGAAAGCTAATGGGAAGTAGAGGATGTGTGTTGACTTCACTAATCCTTCATTAATCCTAACAAAGCTTGACCTAAGGATAATTTTCCTTTACTGAGGATTGATTAACTAGTGGATGCTACAGCTGGGCATGGACTGCTAAGCTTTATGATGCATACTCAGGAAATAATCAAATAAGGATGCATAAACAGGACCAAGAAAAGACCTCCTTCATAACTGAAGAAGGTTATGCCCTTTAGACTGAAGAACGTTGGAACCACTTATCAGAGGTTGGCAAATAGTATGTTCATTCAACAAATTGGGCATACCATCGAGGTTTATGTAGATGATACGCTCACAAAGAGCCTTAAACCTGAAGATCATGTAAAAGATTTGAAAATTTTGATGTCCTTAGGAAGTATAAAATGAGGCTGAATCTAGCTAAATCTGCATTTGGTGTATCATTAAGAAAATAATTTGGCTTCATGCTAAATCAAAGAGGTATTGAGATCAATCCTGAGAAGATCCAAGTATTGGTTAACATGTAATCTTCAAAGAATGTTAAGGAAATTCAAAGGTTGATGGGTCCAGTAGCAGCCTTGAACTGCTTTGTCTCTCGAGCCATAGATAAATAGATTGCACCTCTTTAAGGCTCTTAGAAAAGGAAAAGAGATGAAATGGACTGAGGAATGTGAAGAAGCATTTCAAAAGCTTAAAGAATATTTAAAAAGCCCTCCCTTGACTTGTGAAGCCAATTCAAGGCGAGTCCCTCTTCCTCTATCTAGTGGTCTCTGAACACGCCACTAGCTCGAACCTTGCCTGAGAAGATGAGGGAGTCCAAAGGCCTACATAATATACAAGTAAAGCATTAACTGACGCAGAAACAAGGTATTTAATTCTCGAAAAAAATGTCCTAGCTTTGATTGTTTCAGCAAAAAAGCTAAGGCCTTATTTCCATGCTCATACCATAATCGTCCTCACTAATCAGTGAATTAGAAAAATTTTATCTAAGCCTAATATCTCAAGAAGGATGAAAAAGTGGGCTATTGAGCTTGGAGATTTTGACATCTTGTATCATCCTAGGACATCATTGAAAGGGCAAGTAATGGCAAACTTCACTGCTGAGTTTACTGAATGAGAGATAATATCACTTAATCTTGAAGAGGAGCATCATGATAAATGGTCTTTCTAAGTCGATGGATCTTCTAGTAAACGAGGATGTGGTGGAGGGTTTATAGCAATCACCCCAAATAATGTTGATGCTATCAACAATGAGGTAGAATATGAAGCTTTTCTAGCTAGCTTTTGGCTAGTTCGAGCATTAGGCACGAAGGACTTGTTTGTCTTTAGTGACTCTTAGTTGGTAGTTAATCAAGTAAATTGTAATTATACAGCTTGGGATTTCAACATGATTGCATATCTTGATTGAGTTAATGAGTTACTAAGGGACTTCAATTATGAGGTGGAGTAAATTCCTCGGGAGAAAAACAAACGAGCCGATGCATTGGCTCAACTGGCTTTCTCACTTGAGAAAGACTTATTAAGATCAGTCCCAGTAGTTATCACTCTCGAGCCAAGCATAATTAAATCCTAAGAAAAGGAAGTGGCAACCATTGACCATCGAAGCTCCTAGATGGACCCAACCATGAGTTATCTTATGAACGAAGCTTTACCTGAGGACAATAATGAATCAAAGAAGGTGAGATACCAAGCTGCAAGGTATGTGATTATACATAATCAACTTTACAAACGTGGATATTCATTTCTTCTTCTCAAGTATTTGACACCCGAAGATGGAGATAATGTCCTACGTGAAATCCATGAGGTGATATGTGGAAATCATTTTGGAGGTCGAGCACTTGCCTACAAAGCTATAAGACAAGAATACTTTTCGTCGACTATGTAACGAGATGCCTTAGAGCTAGCAAAAAGGTGTGATAAGTGTCAAAGGTTCGCCATTATACCCAAGCAACCTTTAGAGAAGCTAGCTTCCCTCTTTACTCCTTGGCTATTTGCCCAATGAGGGATTGATCTAATTGGTCCTCTTCCAAAAGGAAAGCGACAAGTAAAGTTTGCTATAGTTACCATTGATTACTTCACAAAATAGGTAAAGGCTAAGCCTTTGGCAACTATCACTGAGAAGAGAACGACTGACTTTATTTAAAAGAACATCATATGTCGGTATGATGTACCTTGTACTATAATCATTGACAATGGGAGGCAATTTGACAATGACAATTTTTTTGAGTTTAGTAGAGAACTTAAGATAAAAAGATTATTAGTCTTCTCTTCTTTATCTTCAGGCCAATGGATAAGTAGAAGCTGCCAATCGAGTGATTAAGCAAATTCTCAAGGCTAAGCTAGAAAAAACCAAATGAGCGTGGCCAGATGAGTTGTCATTTGTCCTATGGTCTTATAGAACTACTCCAAGGATTCTTACGGGAAAATCTCCATTCTCCTTGGCATTTGGGGCAAAAGCTGTCATCCCTGCCAAACTAGGAACACTGACTTATCGGGTATAACACTTTGATCTCGTCATCAATAATGAACTACAGAGCCAAAGCTTAAACTTCTTAGAATAAAAGAAGGATCAGGCTATGATCAAGGTCACTGCTTATCAAGGCAAAGTAACCCATTACTACAATGCTTGAGTCAAAATTTAAAGGTTGAGAATTGGAGATCTTGTTCTAAAGGAAGTTTTACCTAACACTCATGAGTCAAAGGTTGGCACCCTGGGTCCTAATTAGGAAGGGCCTTACATAATCAGAGAAGTAGTTAGGCCAGGAATTTATATTTTGTCTACCTTAGGTGGAAAGTTCTTGGGACATGCTTGGAATGCTGAGCATCTTAGGATTTACCATCAGTAGTATGATCTGATACTTATGATCATATAAGTCTGATCTTTCTTTAATGGTCAAACAAGTTTTGTAATGACAAAATGCGAATGAATAAGATGCGTAAAGGAGAAGTCTTCAACAAAGCAACAAAGGCATGATTAAATGAAGAAAGACCTAGGTCCATTCTTTACAAAGAATAACCTATGTCCACTCTGTATGAAGAATGACTTGGGTCTGTTAGAAAATATTCTTA
Organism: Murraya paniculata; assembly: GCA_030449075.1. Classification (NCBI taxonomy): domain Eukaryota; kingdom Viridiplantae; phylum Streptophyta; class Magnoliopsida; order Sapindales; family Rutaceae; genus Murraya; species Murraya paniculata. The sequence continues at coordinate 253,081 of JAEVFN010000027.1, read as the reverse complement.
AGTCAAATGCCCAAAGGGCGAGTCTTCGACGCCGAAGGCATGATTCTACAAAGAAGGATATAGGTCAATTCCTTACAAAAAGTGACCGATTAACATAATTTATCTATATATTTTGTCCTTTAATATATATTTGCTAGTTATTTTTATTTATTATTTTTATTTAATTGAATTATTTTATTGAACAATGCATAATTGGACATTATGTGATTTTACAAACATAAACCTAGGTCCATCCTCTGTAATGAATGACCTAGGTCTACTTTTTACAAGTAAAAATATAGGTCCATTTTTTATAAAGAATGACCTAGACACTTATAAAGTATTCCTAAGAGCCTTTGGGCCAACAAGCATATTATGGAATATGCCTAAAGGCAAACATACATTCTATGAAATGTGCTTATGGACAAATATACATTCTACGGAATAAGCCTATCGATAAAAATAAATTTTACGGAACGAACCTATGGGCAAATAAGTATTCCATGGAATGCGCCTATAGGTAAATATAAATTCTACAGAATTGTACCTATTATAAATAGATCATAACTAAAAGAAAACCGTATAATATAATTCTTACTTAATATAATTCTTACTTAATTCTAAAAATTATTATGTTTTTTTTTTCTATTAAGATGTCGTTCACTTTAAACAAATCAAACCTCATTCATCAAGAATTTTTAGCAAAGGTTAGCAAGTTACAAATACTTTACCATACATAAACAGTTTAATTATAGCTTGATCTTGACTTTGACATACAAAAGTATACGCAATATGTTCTCATTTTCTTTATTTTTTTCCCTCACTAGCTTGTATTGTTGCCTTCAACTTGCGTGATATAGTCAAAAGTTCAAAAATATGTTTTCTTTTACTCTTAATTCGCTAACGTGACAAATGAAAAAATGGCTACACATCTACATCATGATCCACGTCATTCAATTGTATTGGTATAATGACCATTAATGGGTCGAATTATGATGGTTATAACGAAGGCCATTCTGATTTTAATCTTATGTTGGTATGATTGATGAATCGGATTAGTTATAGATATATTTTGGTAATGATAGTAAGGTTGATGTCATACTGTTATTTTTGTAAAGCATAGTTATAAGATTACACATATGGCCCAAGTAGGAGATTGTTGGATCTTTAATCCAGCATTTTGGATCCTTAATCCATCATTGGGCTTATATGTGAATAATTATATGTGAATAAGCCCAATTAAAAGTGATCTATTAAAGTTTTCGGTAATCTGGGCTTTAATGCATCTGATAGGGTGTGAGCCTTTAATGTATAAAGACTTAAAGGTAATTTTTATTTCTATGATGGGCTGAAATAGGAATGCCAAAAGATAGCAGAAAAAGTTGTCTATATAAGTGGTCATGGTTCCCAGATCACATGAATCGATCTATTCTTTCTGATATCCTATCATCAGAGAAAGAGTATATAGAAATTTAAAGGATTCTCTAGGAAAACACGTTGATCGTGAAAGCCAACCACATGACTTCAAAAGGCAGTTAAACATTATGGATTCAGATATACTTTCACATATTTTGTTATTGATTCTTGGTGATACAACATAAGTATTTTTGGATTATAGGTGATGGTTTTCACAAAAGGATTTATTGTTCTAACATATGCTTCATCTAACCCTAACATACTTGTGGAATAGTTGCAAGGAGTAAGCTTCAGGTCCAGAATTTAAATATCTAAATCTGAGATTATGGTCTGAGACAAGTTTACAACATTGCAAACTGTCTTTTTGATTGATTTACAACATAGTAAACTCATCCAGTTCTTTAATTTCAGATTAAAAAAAATTTCATAATAGCATTTATCTTGCTTTGAATTTAGAAGAGTGGTTGGTTCATTGTGTAATTTTCTCCCCTACTTCTGTATGATTTTAATTATCTTTGTATTCTTTATGTCAAATGCTACTGCATGTAACTAACTGAATGGTTATATAATAAATATCTTTTATTTCCATTATAATCTCCACCACTTATGGTCTTTTGAGATTAATTAGAGTTTGTAAATTTATTGTTTGTAATTTATTAACCTTATTGACGGTTAAAACAAGTGAAATAAATTTTAGTTGGATCTTAATCTTCTCCTTACTTCTTCTTTGTCCCTTACACTTGATTTTTGTAATAAGAGCTATGTATTATAAGTATCTGAACGGTCTATGATCAACAACAGTCACACACAAGTATCTAAAACTATTAAACTTACTGGCCTCCTCACACTTCTAACTATACTCTTTCACAATCAGTAAACAATAGGCAACCATGCATGTGCTATATGTATCTTCAATGGACTCTAAGAAATTACTCATTTCATTCACTTCTTAGAGAAATCTGCCAAAAAGGTATAAAAAGGATCTAGATACTTTTTTTTTTTTTTTAACTGAAAATATCAAGATTAACAAGACATAAAATAAATCACGAGTAGTGCTAGCAACAGTCGCTTATGTAAGTAGGGGTGGCAATCTGGGTCAGGATTCGTTTATACGATTCAATTCGATGCATATTAAATAGGTTTGATTTTGAAAAAATTGATTCGTTTATTAAATTGGTGAATTCGATTCAATTCACTTATTAAACGAATCGAATCTGGGTTTGAGGACAATGATTCGTTTAGTCGCTTAGGATTCGTTTAATAAATATATCATAAACGAATCAAATATGATCCATTCGTTTATTATTCGTTTAATTAAATAACTTATTTATCCATACATATATATAAAAAAATTTTAGAGTTTGAAGACTAATATAGTAATTATAAATGGTAATATATTTTTATTTTGTAGAATATTAAATTCGGGGTCTTTTTATATTTTACTTATTTTGTATTTATTAATTCTATTTTTGTAAACAAATTCATATTAAATTCGATTCGTTATGGATTCGTTATAGGATAAATGAATAATAAACGAATCCATATTTGATTCGATTCGTTTATTAATTCTACTAAACGAATTAAATTAATCGAACCAAATATTCGTTTAATAAACAAATTGAATCCGAATCTTGAGATTTCAATTCGTTTAATAAACGAATCAAATCCGAATCAGCAGAATTTTTACCCAATTCGTTTGCGATTCGATTCGAATATGATTTAATTATTCGTTTTGCCACCCCTATATGTAAGTGACTGTTGCACTTGCTGCTTCCCTGGACAACACATGTCTAAGAGTATGAACAAACATGGCAGTTCATTAAATTAGAAAAGCACTCATATTTTATATTTTACACCATCCACTTGAGCTAAGAAAATTACAATACTACCCTTATCTTCTTAGCATTCACAAATATGATGGTGACCACAACAGCTCATGAGCTTTGGTTTGTTGATTGAATTATGCTTCCATCTCTTGTAGTGTTGTTTTTCTTTTTCTTTTTTGTTTATTAATTATTACACTGATTAGTTTTCACAAAAGAAAAAAATTTCTTCTAAAGTATCTCAAATTTTGACCAAAACCCTAATCCGTTTTTTTTACCATTATTTTCATTAAAGCATTTACCAATTTAAATTTTTAAAATAAGATAAAATTATTATGAGATTATGACAGAGAATGTCTAAAAAACTTATTTAATATTATAGAGGTCTGAACAGTGATTAATTAAGGATAGATTTTACTACATGAGAATGCATTTCTACAACTATTTTGCAACTCTCTTTAGAGCACTATCAATAGAGAGACTGTGTTCAATTTAAAAGAGACTTACTTCTTTTTTCATATATAAAAATAGAGAAATAGCAGGTGAGAAAAGAAAGTTTTGAGAGACTAAATGATAAGGTCAGTATTAGCTTAAAAAAATGATAAGGGTAGTATTGTAAATCATTGAAGTGGATGGAAAATATTGAAATAAAACAAAAAACATTTGAGATTTTTCTCTTAAATTTATGATCCGACACAAAGACTAGTACAATGGCACATATGGTGATTAACAAAGGTAGCGAGTGTAACAGTCGCTCACATATGATCTGACACGAAGACCAATACAATGGCACACGTGGCAGTTAACAAAGACAGCTAATGCAATAGTCACTCACATAAGAAAAAACTCATATGTTTTTTGTTTTATTTCAATATTTGCCATCCACTTCAGTGATTGAGTTACAATACTACTCTTATCATTTTTTTAAGCTAATATTTCCCTTATCCTTTAGTCTCTCAAAACTTTCTTCTCTCACTTGCTATTTCTCAATTTTTATATACGAAAAAAAAGGGAAGTCTCTTTTATAGTAAACACAATCTTTCTATTGATAGTATTTTAAAGAGAATTACAAAATAGTTGTAAAAATGAATTCTCATGCAGTAAAATCTATTCTTAATTAATCATTCTTAGGACATCTATAATATTAAATAAATTTTTTAGTCATATCATTATCTTATAATAATTTTATCTTATTTAAAAAAATTAAAATTGTTAAATGTTTGAATGAAAATAATGGTTAAAAAGAAAGTAGATTAGGGCTTTCGTCAGAATTTGAGATAATCTAAAAGATTTTTTTTTTTTTTTTGGCAAAACAAATCAGTGTAATAATTAATTAAAAAAATGATAAACAAAACTGTAAAAAATGGCAGCGTAATTCAATCAATGAATCAAAGGTCGTGTGGTCACTAACGTATTTGTGAATGCTAAGAAGATAAGGGTAGTATTGTCATTTTCGTAGCTCAAGTGGAGGGTCTAAACATTTGTTCATACTCAAAGACATGTGTCGTCCAAAGAAATAGCGAGTGCAACAGTCGCTCGCATAAGTGATTGTTGCTGGCATTCCTCACACACCATACAAGAGAGATACAATAATTTATATCCACTGCAAGATTTGTAAATCTACATTATGATAGCATGTAAAACGCATTGAAGATACCCTTTAGTCACATTTTTAAAAACGTTGTTAGAAAGAGGATGTTATAGCCATAAAAAACACCATAAAAGTAAATGCCGTACAAAACACCATAAAAAACAAATTGCAGGCTTTATGATTTCCAATATAAATATTATTATTCAACAGAAAGTCAATTAATTGCATCCTGTCAATATCCAACAATACATTTAAATCACGCACTGATAAATTCATAATGCATAATACTGGATAAAATCAAAAAAATTACATTTATCATAACGAATACTGAATATCAAAACTATTACGAAAACAAGTACCCAGGGGAATAATCTCATCATATCCGGCCCTCGACGGACGTGCAATAACGTACTATCTGGATACCGTCATGTCCCAGCCACCAAATAGACAGGGAAATACCATCATATCTCATCATATCTGTGCATGAATATCCAGTCCCCAAAGAACAAAAGTGCCCGAGCACACGGCCCAAAGCCTCTGTGTGTACTTAGACGGGCCCCAAAGGTCTATATCTCATCTGTATCTCATCATACTACGTACGCATCATACCGCATGCAAATTCCCCTAAAAGGCAAAAGCGCCCAAACACACGGCCCAAAGTCTCTATGTGTGTTCAGATGGGCCCCAAAGGCCTATCATCTCATCTGTATCACTGGGGAGGGTACTGTCTAAATACAGTCTTGAAATCATATTTTTCTTTCCATGAACACATGTAAATTAACTTTCCTTATTTTTAAAATACTATTGAGTTTTATTCAAGTCGATGCAGCAAAACATTAACCATACACTTTTTAATAGCATATCAATATGCGAATCAAATCCATTTCGAGAAAATTATTTAAATCTGATCAGTTAAAATACTTAATTCATAAACATGCATTATTATTATCATAAACTATGAAAATAGGTTTTGTATATTCCACTCACAGTGACGATGTTCAAACTCTGCGGTCGTCCACGCCTGCGGACTGATCCTCACTCGCAGGTCCTCCTAAATCAACGAAACGGCATAATTACTTTTCATAAATCTAAAATATAACTAAATTTACACAATACAGTTCGAAACGAGCATTTATCCATAATGTACAACTTCTGTGTTAGTAAATTACCAAACTACCATCGCGTTCGTAACTCAATCATTGATTACCGAATTACCCTCGGAATCCGTAATTACCAATTTATCCTCAAGTCCATGAATTACGAAATTATCCACAAGTTTTGAAATTACAAAATTGCCCTTAAAGTGTGAAATTACCAAAATACCCTTACCGGTCAACGGTGATCGGAATTCAAGTAACAGTGACCGGGAAGCTCAGGTAAGATACTGCAGACTGCGCTGAGTCAAACGGTGCCGGCGGTGTGCTTCCACGCATGGCAACGGCGTCAGAATCTAGCTCGACAGCCGCGAATTCTCAAGTGGTCGACCGGCGGCAAATCGGCTTCCCCGGTGGCATTGGATGGTCGGAAGTGGAAGCTGGTGACGTGAGAAACAAAACCCAGGTGGTTGCACGATCGGAAACCGGTTGAATCGCGGCGATTCCGCGACACTTCAAGCTTCGATCTACAGCGTTCCGGTGACTTTCCGGCAGCAACGACAACGGGAAGCTAACCAGCGGCTCGAGAGCTTCCGATCGGTACCTTCCTTGGCCGATGAGGTGGCTGGAAATCGGATATAAATCCGGGTCGGGTCGAGTTTAGTTTTGCGGGTTGAAAATCTCTCTCTCTCACGCGTGTCTGCTGTGTTTTGTTTTTTTTTTATCCATTTTCTTCTTTTTTTTTACATTTAACCGCGTCGTTTTTTTTTTTTTTTTACAGAACAAAAGTGCATATGTTACAATCCTCCCCACTTATAAAAATTCCGTCCTCGACATTTACATACCTGATGACAAAAGGTGAGGATATTGAGCTCGCATTAAGTCCTCACGTTCCCACGTAGCCTCTTCCTTTGTATGATTCTTCCACAACACTTTTACTAGAGGAATAGTCTTAGAACGCAAGACTTGGTATTTCTCTTCCAGTATCTCTGCTGGTTCCTCTTCGTAAGTCATGTCTTCCTTCAACTGAACTGGTTGTGTTGATAACACATGGCTCGGGTCATATATGTACTTCCGAAGCATTGAGACATGAAACACATCATGGATTTTAGATAACTCAGGTGGTAAAGCTAGTCGATAAGCTAAAGGACCAATGCGTTCTATGATCTCATATGGCCCAATGTAGCGTGGGCTTAGCTTACCTCACTTCCCAAATCGAAGCACTCCCTACCAAGGAGATATTCGTATGAAGACTTTATCACCAACGTTGAATTCAAGTTCCCACCTCTACCTGTCTGCATAGCTCTTCTGTCTATCTTGGGCTACCTTTAATCTGTCCCGAATCAATTGTATCTTTTCATTAGTATCCTGAATTAATTCTGGACCAAATAACCTTCGTTCACCAACCTCATCCCAACATACTGGAGTTCTGCATTTTCTACCATATAAAGCCTCATATGGTGCCATATGAATACTAGCTTGATAGTTGTTGTTTTAAGTAAACTCCATCAGAGGTAAATAATTGTCCCAACTACCTTTAAACTCCATAACACAAGCTCGCAACATATCCTCCAGTGTTTGAATAGTACGTTCTGACTGACCATCAGTCTGTGGATGAAAAGTTGTACTGAAGTTCAACTTGGGCCTAAAGCACGTTGCAAGCTGGTCCAGAACTTAGAAGTAAATTAGGAATCTCTATATGAGACAATGGACACAGGTACTCCATGAAGTCGAACAATCTCCGCCACATATATACTTCCCAACTTATCCATCGAATAAGTGGTCTTGAATGGTAAAAAGTGAGCTGATTTGGTAAGACCATCGACAACCACCCAAACACTATCATGTCCCTTCTGAGTACATGGAAGTCCTGCTACAAAATCCATAGTGATTTGCTCCCACTTCCACTCAGGAATAGGAAGAGGCTGAGAAAACCCTGCTGGCCTCTGGTGTTCAGCCTTAATCTGCTGACAGACTAAACACCGAGAAATAAATTCTGCTATCTCTCTCTTCATGCCCTGCCACCAATAATGATCCCTTAAGGTGCGGTACATCTTTGTACTACCAGGATGCATCGCATAAGCTGAACAATGAGCTTCTTCCATGATCTCTTCTTTCAAATCCTTAATATCAGGTACACAGAGTCTACTACCCATGACTAAGATCCCTTCCTCTCTCACAGCAAAATCAGTTCGTAACCCTTTTTGCACCTCCTCTCTCAATTTCATTAAATGCAAGTCCTGAGCTTGCATCTGATGAACTTTGCCAATCAAGGTCGGCCTAACTCGAAAATTAGCTATCAAAGCTCCACAATTGTCCGCGTCCAACCCGATTCCCAAAGATCTCAACTCGACCAACAAAGGCACATATGCCACATGCAAGTGGGCTATAAAGCTGGAAGACTTCCTACTTAGTGCATCAGCTACAACATTCGCTTTGCCTGGGCAATAATCAATAGTGCAATCGTAATCTTTTATCAATTCAATCCATCTCCTCTGTCTCAAGTTTAGCTCTTTCTGAGTAAACAAATACTTGAGACTCTTATGATCGGTGAAAATCTGACACGTTACTCCATATAAATAATGTCTCCATGTCTTGAGTACAAACACCACTGCTGCTAGCTCTAGGTCATGTGTTGGGTAATTTTGCTCATGCTTCTTAAGTTGTCTTGAAGCATAAGCCACCACTTTCCCATGCTGCATTAGCACACAACCCAGTCCCTGTCTGGAGGCATTGTTGTATACCACGAACCCTTCATTACCAGAGGGAAGTGTAAGAACTGGAGCTGAGGTCAAACGTGTCTTAAGCTCTTGGAAGCTCTTTTCACAGTCCTCATCCCACTAGAACTTAGCGTTCTTCCTGGTTAACCGTGTTAGAGGAGTAGCAATCTTGGAGAATCCCTCCACAAATCTACGATAGTAGCCTGACAATCCCAGAAAACTTCTTACCTCTGTAACATTTGTAGGTCGTTCCCATTTCACAACTGCTTCATTCTTTTGGGGATCAACATAAATGCCTTCAGCTGATATTACATGGCCCAGAAATACTACTCTGTCTAACCAGAACTCGCACTTACTGAACTTAGCATACAACTACTTTTGTCTTAAAGTCTGCAAAACAGTCCGCAAATGCTTTGTATGCTCCTCCTCGCTTCGGGAATACACCAAGATATCATCAATGATTACAATCACAAACCGATCCAAGTACGGCCGAAATACTCTATTCATAAGATCCATAAAAGCTGCTGGAGCATTCGTCAACCCGAATGGCATCACTAAGAACTCATAGTGTCTATAACGGGTTCTAAATGCTGTTTTAGGAACATCAGCCTCTTTAATTCTCAACTGATGATACCCCGAGCGCAAATCGATCTTAGAGAATACTTTTGCCCCCTAGAGTTGATCAAACAAGTCATCAATACGTGGAAATGGATACTTATTGCATATTGTGACTTTGTTCAATTACCTGTAATCAATGCAGAGTCTAAAAGTCCCATCCTTTTTCTTAACAAACAAGACTGGAGCTCCCCACGGGGGGACACTAGGTCGAATAAATCCTTTATCCACCAACTCTTGCAGTTGAAGTTTTAGTTCCTTCAATTCTGCTGGAGCCATCCTGTAGAGTGCCATGGATATAGGAGATGTTCCGGGAACTAAATCTAGAAAAGTCAATCTCTTTGTTAGGTGGCATCCCAGGAAGTTCATCTGGAAATACATCCGGAAACTGCTTAACTACGGCAATATCCTTCAATCTCAACTCTCGAGCTTCTGTATTTATCACATGAGCTAAATAAGCTGAGCATCCTTTTCTTAGTAACCGTCTCGCACTAATGGCAGATATGACACATGAGGGCAAAACTTTTCGCTCCCCGTAAAATTTCACCTCAGCTTTCCCTGGCTTCCTAAACACAACTTCCTTTTTAAAACAATCCACTGTAGCATAATGAGTTGCAAGCCAATCCATGCCCAAAATAACGTTAAAGTCTCGAATGTCTAAAGCAATCAAGTTGGCCTCTAATTCTTGCTCCTCAATTCTAATCATAAAATCCCGATACACGCTCTCGGTAAATAATGATTTTCCAGTTGGTGTACGAATGACTAAACCACAATCTAGTAGTTCAGGCTCTCAACCGATATGAACCGCAAAAGTACGGGAAACGAATGAATGCGTAGATCCAGGATCAGTAAGAATATGGGCCTTGCGGCCAAGGATAGATAATATAACCATAATAACATTTGGTGCAGTACGTTCTTTCTACTATGTCAAAGCAAAAACTCGAGCCTGAGTATGCAGTCGACCAGGCTGACCTCTCTGACCCGGAACAGTCGCCTGACTCCTAAAAGTACATGTAGAACCTCCCGTCTGCCCTCCCCTCTGACCTTGAGTCTGGCCAGAGTGAAGCTGATACCGTAAGGCTATCCCTCCTGCAGAACTGTCACCCTGAGATAAAGTAGGGCAGAACCTTCTGATGTGTCCAGGCTAACCACACAAATAACAAACTCTATCTCCCACGCGGCACTGGCCCTGATGGTTCCAGCCACACGAAGGGCAAGAAGTCTACTAGGTACTCTTAGGACAGTCATCATGATGTCCCCCACTACTTCGGTCATATTGCCCCTGACTTCTCACATTACTCCCCACTGATGGCTGCACTGAGCTATAACTGACAGCCTGACTCAGATCTCCCCTGAAGCTTGTACCTTGACTCCTTTGCATGATATCAGAGTAATTCATAGGAATACCCCCTCTCTTAGGCAGCCTACTACTAGAGCCACCCTCTACCCAACTCTGGCTGCGCTTCTGCTTTAGTGCTTGAACTCTGCGTCCCTTGCAATACTGTGCTCCACTCTCCTAGCTGCCTCAACTACCTCTCCAAACTCAGTATATCGTGATGCAGTCACGGTGGTACGAATCTCAAATCGAAGACCCTCTTCAAACTGTCTGCGTCTCTCTCTCTCATCACCAACTACAGACGTAGCAAATCGAGAGAGGTCTATAAACTGCTTCTCATACTCCTCAACTATCAGAGATCCCTGAACCAACCGAAGGAATTCACTTCACTTAATATCCTGATACAAAATTGGAAAATAATGCTTATAGAAGTCCTTCCGGAAAATGGCCCAAGTAATCGCAGTGTGCCCATGATATCGCCTCTGTATTGTCTGCCACTAATGATAAGCTCTATCCTCGAGCAAGAACATGGCAAAGGATAGTCTGTCATCCTCTAAACATTTCATCACGTCAAAAATGCGCTCCAGCTTAACAAACCAGGAGTCTGCCTTAGGTAGTTCTCCAGAACCATTAAAGCTCCTCGCTCCAAGACTTCTCACACGCTCAATTGTGTTTGCATTACCAGCATGCGCTTGGGTCTGATTCTGCACAACCGTAGTCATGATCTAAGCCAGCCAATCAAATGACTGCTCAATGTTCGGAACATTCCCAAGTGTCTGTTGTGCAGTCTCATGCGCCGGGGATTCAACCTCCCCCTCATGCACAGGTTCACTTCCCCCCGCAGGTACACTACTAGAAGTCAACCCAGTCACTAGACTAGTATGTCCACGGCCACGGCCACGTCTACTGCTACTACGACGCATGATGGTGCCTACAAAATATCAATTTCAACTTTAATAACTTATTCAGACTAAGATAGTAAAGTCTACAGAATCTAAAATCACGCTCTGATACCAACTGAAACGACCCGCCCCGAACTACAGGGCGAGTTTGTCTGGACTCATCCAAAACTGTACTGATCATAAACTAATTAATAAGGATTCTATCGAAAATTCGGCAGAATCTCCAGTATAAATAGAACACTCCCGGCCTGCAAGTGTTACACACAAACACTTCCAAATAATTCAATAGACAACCAACTTCAATGCTCAACAATTTCAGCCATATTACTGAATGTTATCCAAGATATCTATAAAGTACCAAAAGGCTACTATACATTGGTTTATTCTTAGTCTCAAAAGAATAATACACCAACATTATATAATCCAAAAATGATAGAGTTTATCAAAATGCCCTAACATAAAGTATCTATAACTTCTAGTACAGCGTGGCCAAAAACTCAAAATATCTACAGTCACTGGGTTGAGTTCATGTACCTGCAACCTCCTGTGGGGGGGAAAATATGATTAAACGAGGTGGGTATAAAACTCAGTGAGCTCAGTGAGTGGATAATAATTTTCTTTTGAAAATGTAAATTACTGTTAAACAATTCACTTTCCTCGAAATAATGTCAACAATTATTAGAAGAATTTCAGTAAACTTATGAAATTTAAATCACACACTGATAAATTCAAAATACATAATACTGCATAAAATCAAAGAAATCACATTTATCATAACGAATACTGAATATCAAAACTATTACGAAAACAAGTACCTAGGGGAATAATCTCGTCATATCCGGCCCTCGACGGACATGCAATGACGTACTATCTGGGTACCGTCATGTCCCGGCCACCAGATAGACAAGGAAATACCATCATATCTCATCATGTCTGTGCATGCATATCCAGTCCCCAAAGGACAAAAGCGCCCGAGCACACGACCCAAAGCCTCTGTGTGTACTCAGACGAGCCCCAAAGACCTATATCTCATCTGTATCTCATCATACTGCGTACGCATCATACCGCATGCAAATGCCCCTAAAAGGCAAAAGCGCCCAAACACACGGCCCAAAGCCTCTATGTGTGTTCAGACGGGCCCCAAAGGCCTATCATCTCATCTGTATCACTGGGGAGGGTACTGTCTAAGTACAGTCTTGAAATCATACTTTTCTTTCCATGAACACATGTAAATTAACTTTTCTTCTTTTTAAAACACTATTGGGTTTTATTCAAGTCGATACAGTAAAACATTAACCATACACTTTTTAATAGCATATCAATATGTGAATCAAATCCATTTCGAGAAAATTATTTCAATCCGATCATTTCAAATACTTAATTCACAAACATGCATTATTATTATCATAAACTATGAAAATAGGTTTTGTATATTCCACTCACAGTGACGATGTTCAAACTCAGCGGTCGTCCACGCCCGCGGACTGATCCTCACTCGCGGGTCCTCCTAAATCAACGAAACGGCATAATTACTTTCCGTAAATCTAAAATATAACTAAATTTACACAATACAGTTCGAAACGAGCATTTATCCATAATGTACAACTTCGGTGTTAATAAATTACCAAACTACCCTCATGTTCGTAACTCAATCGTTGATTACCGAATTACCCTCGGAATCCGTAATTATCAATTTATCCTCAAGTCCATGAATTATGAAATTATCCACAAGTTTTGAAATTACAAAATTGCCCTTAAAGTGTGAAATTACTAAAATGCCCTTGCCGGTCAACGGTGACCGAAATTCAAGCAACAGTGATCGGGAAGCTCAGGTAAGATACTGCAGACCGCGCTGAGTCAAACGGTACCGGCGGTGTGCTCCCACGAGCTGCAACGGCGCCAAAATCTAGCTCAATAGCCGCGAATTCTCAAGTGGTCGACTGGTGGCAAATCGGCTTCCCCGGTGGCAGTGGATGGTCGGAAATGGAAGCTGGTGACGTGAGAAACAAAACCCAGGTGGTTGCACGGCCGGAAACCTGTTCAATTGCGGCGAATCACGGCGGCGATTTTGCGACACTTCAAGCTTCGATCTATGGCGTTCCGATGACTTTCTGGCGGCAACGACGGCGGGAAGCTAACCAGCGGCTTGAGAGCTTCCGATCAGCACCTTCCTTGGCCGGTGAGGTGGCCAAAAATCGGAGATAAATTCGGGTCGGGTCGGGTCGGGTGTTGCGGGTTGAAAATCTCTCTCTCTCACACGTTTGTGCTTTGTTTTTTTTTTTTATCCATTTTCTTCTTTCTATTTACTTTTAACTGCGTCATTTTTTTTTTTTTACAGAACAAAAGTGCATATGTTACATAGGTTCAGTAATATTTTTGAGTGCTGATTTTTGGCCCGGGTCAAACCCCGAATGGCCCAAAAAAACGATGTTGTTTTGGTCTTAAAAGTTTTTAATTTAATTTAAGCGCCAGCACTGCATCTAGCATCGCGTTCTCCATTGCTTCCTTTCAACCGCACGACGTTTAAGTGCCAGCACCGTGTCGAACATTTCGCGGATGTCTAACTGCTCCGTTTCAACCGTACGACGTCGTTTGACAATGAGGATATTAATTTGAGCACTGCATTGAGTGTGAGCAAATGCTTTCTCCTTTGATTCCTTTCAACCACAGCTCTCCAACTACATAACCCTAAGTACAGAACCCGTGAATTGTAGCACCCCAACTAATTTCTCAAAGTTGAGTACAGAACGTCTAATTTACAAAACCCCAACCAGTTCTTCAAAGTTGGTTTCAATTTGTACGTGGGCTTCGGCATAATGATTTGTGAGCTATTTTTATTTTGATTTGTGAGCTGAATTGTGAGCATTTGTATGTATATTAGCATTTGTTCCTTATTATTGTTTACGAATTAAAAGAATTTGGGATAACTAATTAATAATGTTATGAATTTGTTTCTAAATTTAATGAATTTGGGATAATTAATTAATAACGTTTAGTTTATATTTTAATTTGTTTCTAAATTTAATAAATTTGGGATAATTCATTATTGGTAATATTCTAAATTAATTTAATTTATTTGTAAATTTAATGAATCTCGAGCTATTTCATTTTGAATCGTGAGCATTTGTTTCTATATTATTTTTTCTAAATTTAATAAATTTGGGATAATTAATTAATAATATTTTGAATTATTATAATTTGCAGCAATAATGGATGATGTTGATGAAGTGGAGGTTGATCAAGTGCTGGTGGAGAAATTGCAAGATTTGCGAGAGGCTGATTTTGAAGAAAATAATGAGGAATTGGTGGAAAAGGTTGCTGAACCAAAGGTTGGGATGTCTTTTAATAGTCCTGATGAAATGTTTGAATATTACAAAGCTTATGGCCTACAACAGGGGTTTCTTGTGATGCGGAGATCTTGTAAAAAAGGGGATGATGAGAGTATGAGATATGTGACATTTACTTGTGGGCGAAACAGCAAGTCAAAAAGCAAATCCAATCATGTCTTGCGGCTTCAACCGAACCAAAAAATTGGATGCAATGCAAAAATTGGAGGACGTTTGGATTTTGTTAGTGGAAAGTGGATAATTGGAAATTTGTATCTTGAACACAACCATGCCGTGAGTCCGAGTAAGAGCAGGTATTATCGATGCAACCGTACCATTAGTCCTTTTGTTAAAAAGCAGCTTGAAATAAATGAAGAAGCAGGAATTAAAATGGCTCAAATTTCAAGTTGATTGTTGTTGAGGCTGGTGGCTTTGAAAATGTCTCATTCTTAGAAAGAGATGCTAGAAATCATGTTGACAAGGTGAGGCGATTAAGGCTCGGGGAAGGGGATGATGCTGCAATTCAGGGAAATTTTAAGAAAATGCAAATCGAAAATGATGGGTTTTTCTTCAGTCTTGACTTGGATGACGAGGGTAGGTTAAAAAATGTATTTTGGGCTGATCCAAAGAGCAGAGCGGCCTATCAAGACTTTGATGATGTTGTTACATTTGACACCATATACCTACCAAACAAGTATGATATGCCATTTGCTCCTTTTGTGGGAGTTAATCATCATGGTCATTTTATTTTGTTAGGATGTGGGTTAATTTCGCATGAGGACACGGAGACATTAACGTGGTTATTTGACACATGGCTATCATGTATGTCTAACTGTCCTCCCCTTGGAATCATCACGGACCAAGACAAAGCGATGAAAAAAGCAATTGAGATTGTTTTTCCAAATACTAGGCATCGATGGTGTTTGTGGCATATATTGAAGAAGGTGCCTGAGAAGTTGGGAAGGTATGCAGAATATCATGACATTAGAGTTGCATTACATCATGTTGTTTATGATTCACAGACTCCTGTTGAATTTGAAGAAGCTTGGCATGACATGTTAGAGAAATATGATCTTGGTAATAATCAGTGGTTAAATGGTTTATACGACGAAAGAAATCGTTGGGTTCCATGCTTTGTTAAAACTACTTTTTGGGCTGGAATGTCAACCACTCAACGTAGTGAGAGTATGAATGCTTTCTTTGATGGTTATGTTAACTCAAAAACAACCTTAAAGCAATTTGTAGAAAAATATGACAAAGCAATGGAAAGTAAAATTGAGAAAGAATGGCAAGCAGATGCTAGGTGTTTTAGCCAACATATGCCATGTCGTACCAGTTTTGCAATGGAGAAGCAAGTTGAAGAAGTGTACACTATTTCCAAGTTTCAAGAATTTCAGCAGGAGCTAATGAATAAGATGTATTGTGAGGCTTTTAGTTGTGGGGGATCGGAATATGAAGTCATTGAAAATTATGGAAACAGAAAAGAAAAGACTTTTAAAGTTATTTTTGAAAAAGATGATGGTGAAATTCGTTGTGTGTGTTCAATGTTTGAATATAAGGGCATTCTTTGCAGCCACGTAATTGCAGTGTTGTCACGTAACCGTATACAATTACTTCCTGAAAAATATATCATGCGAAGATAGAGGAAAGATGAGCGGAGGTGCTACAACAAAGTCAAAGTCAGTTATGATTTGCGGAGTTCGAGCGTTGAACATTGGCTATATAAAGAGGAGTGCACTGCCTTTTATGATGTTACTGAGGTAGCTTCAAAAAATGAAGAAAGCCATAAAAATGTTATGGGTTGGATCGAGAAAGCAATGAAGGATGTATATCTGAATATTCGATATGACGGTGATGATACAACTATTTATGGTGGGAAGTTGTTCCGAAATCATACAGGATCCAGTAGTAACTCGCCATAAAGGTCGTCCACCTTGTTAAAGAAAGCAAAAGTAATTTAAAAAGCCAAAATGAAAGTCGAACGATGGTTCGATAAGCACAACTGTTGAGGTAATTCTATTAAATCAAAGTAATTTAAATTACTTTAATGCATTCATTTTTAATTAATTTAATATATATTTTAAATGTGTCTCGATTGCTTTCGTAGGACTCAAAGATAGTTGATTTATCATCTCAGGTGGCTACTACAATCCCAACACAAGAGAGCAATATGGCTATGGTAATACTTTTTTTATTTGTCATTTCCATTAATTTTCATATGTTTGATAATTTGTGTTTAATAATATTTTTTTTTTGTACAATAGCTAGCACAACAGGCACTGCCAGAACATGTATTTTTTACCCTTTACCATCAGTCTTGGATAAATTACAGCGGAACTCATCATGTAAACTTCCAACAAGTACCACAACACAATTTCGAGGATGCCAATCAGAGGGAGTTTTCAACTAATGAACCAAACACATGATCGAAATCCATTAAAGTTGCCTTGGTGAATCAACGAAGTTAACTTGTGTTTTTATGTATTAAAGCAGCACAATTTGAATTTAATTTGTAACTTAGTTAAGTTAAACAACTCGGAAACATATATTTCATATCATATGAAATCACGATTACATATGTCTAAAAGTCTTTTCCAGTTGCATAGTACAGCTTGAAACAACTTTAAAATAATACAACAACCATGAGCATTTTAATAAAATCATATCGTGGTGTCTGTCTCCTTCGAAGTTCATCATCCAACAATAACAATCGCCTTTGCACTTCACATGAGCATATGCTCAAGTTCTTTATGCAATAATTGAAATTTAACAGACGAACACTCAATCTCTAATGCCAACTTCCTAACCTCCTCCATTAACATGTCTATTTTGTCTTCGCTAGATTTACGGTCTTCTGCCCATTGAAAGTTCTTACATCCTCTACAAATCCAAAATTTACGATTTGGATTCTTAGTTGTACGTGATGTTAATAACTCCATCTGATTACCGCATCCACTACATATTTGCAATGAGGTTCGATTCTCACTTGTACTGGATGACATTGTGAGTAATAGACTTCGAGAAAGAAACTACCAAAAAAAAAAAAAAAGAAACCAACTTAAATGGCACCATTATACTTATCAAAACAGCCTAATTCAGTTTATTACCCACCATGCATAGACTATGACATTAATAATATGAGATTGGAAAGTAGCAAAATAAAGATTATGGCATTAAAACACAAACCCAGCAAATTCCAGCAACCAAACTGCAGCACACAAACCTAGCAAAGACAAGCAACCAAACATGCAGCACACAAACCCAACAAATTCCAGCAACCAAACTGCAGCACACAAACCCATCAAAGACAAGCAACAAACTGTAGCTCACAAACACAGCAAATTCCAGCAACCAAACATGCAGCACACAAACCCAGCAAATTCCAGCAACCAAACATGCAGCACACAAACTCAACAAATTCCAGCAACCAAACTGCAGTACACAAACCCAGCAAAAGCAAGCAACCAAACTGCAGCACACAAACACGGCAAATTCCAGCAACCAAACTGCAGCACACAAGCCCAGCAAAGACAAGCAACCAAATATGCAGCACACAAACCCAGCAAATTCCAGCAACTAAACTGCAGCACACAAACCCAGCAAAGACAAGCAACCAAACATGCAGCACACAAACCCAGCAAAGACAAGCAACCAAACTGCAACACACAAACACAGCAAATTCCAGCAACCAAACTCCAGCACACAAACCTAGCAAATTCCAGCAACCAAACTCCAGCACACAAACCCAGCAAATTCATTATGAAAACACTAATTACTTGATAATTTGTCTAAAATTACTTACTAGCTGCAGTCAAATTGACCAGAAACAAATTGTGTTTAACCTAAATCAACACAATTTAACCTAAATGAGCACTAGCAAGAGAAATGGACGAAGAGGAGCAGAACAAGCTCATAGATCTAGTCAGAGAACTCGTCCATCGCTTGCTCTCGCAATCCCCACAATCCCAGCAAAACCCTCAAAACCCTAATTCTGAAAACTCTTTTCGTTACGCTCTCCGCATTTTATCCAGCCGATTAACTCCCTCAATTGCCCCCGATGCCGCCGCCATCGCTGAGTCCATCAAGCGCCGTCTCTCCACTCACGGTAAATCCTCCGACGCCCTCTCTTTCGCTGATCTTTTTGCCAAATTTTCCTCCAAAACGGGGCCCGGCAGTGTTAATAACAAGTGGGCAGTGGTTTATCTGCTTAAAATTATATCTGAAGATCGAAAAAGTGCGAAGAATGTTGTAAATTCGTCTACTTTGTTGCCCAATCTGGGTGTTCATGAATTGGAATCGAAAAATGATTGGAGGGTTTTGAATGGGAAGGAAGATAAACAACTTGGTTGGAGAAAAAATGGGGTTTTGTTGGTTAATAAGGATCCGGAGAATTTGCGTGATGTTGCATTTAGGGAGTTTGTGAATTTGGTTAAGGAGGAGAATGAGGTGAGTGAAGAGGTTTTAGTGAGAGATGTGTTGTATTGTTGTCAAGGGATTGATGGGAAGTATGTGAAATTTAATGCTATGGTTGATGGGTATGTTTTATCGGATTTAGTTAAGGTACCTAGGGCCACACGTGTTATGGTCAGGAAGCTTTGTGAATTGGGTTGGTTGTTTAGGAAGGTTAGGGGATATATTTCAGAGAGTATGGATCAGTTTCCAGCTGAAGATGTGGGGACTGTAGGGCAAGCATTTTGTGCTGCGTTGCAGGATGAGCTGTTGGAGTATTATAAGTTGTTGGCTGTACTTGAAGCACAAGCCATGAATCCTATTCCTTTGGTTTCAGAGAGTGCTGGCTCGGGGAATTATTTATCATTGAGGAGATTGTCAGTTTGGTTTGCGGAGCCAATGGTGAAAATGAGGTTAATGGCTGTTTTGGTTGATAAATGTAGGGTTTTGAGGGGTGGAGCGATGGCAGGAGCTATTCATTTGCACGCCCAACATGGTGACTTGCTTGTGCATGAGTTTATGAAATGTTTGCTCAGGCGGGTGTGTTCTCCACTTTTTGAAATGGTGAGAAGTTGGGTTTTGGAAGGTGAGTTGGAGGATATATTTGCGGAATTCTTTGTTGTGGGTCATCCTGTGAAAGCTGAGTCACTTTGGAGGGAAGGTTACCGGCTGCATTCGGGGATGCTTCCTTCCTTCATTTCACAATCTCTTGCTCAGCGCATTTTAAGGACTGGAAAATCAATCAATTTCCTTCGTGTTTGTTGTGATGATCGTGGCTGGGCTGATGCTGCCACAGAGGCTGCGACTGCAGCTGGTACTTCTACTAGGAGAGGCAGTCTTGGATATGGAGAGACTGACGCACTCGAGACTCTGGTCATTGAAGCAGCAAAAAGAATTGATAAACATCTGTTGGATGTTATTTATAAGAGATATAAGTTCAAAGAACATTGTCTTGCAATCAAGCGATATTTACTGCTTGGGCAAGGTGATTTTGTTCAGTATCTAATGGATATTGTGGGTCCAGAACTTTCTGAGCCGGCTAATACTATCAGCTCTTTCAAGCTTGCTGGATTGCTGGAAAGTGCAATTCGGTCATCTAATGCTCAGTATGACGATCCTGATATATTGGATAGGTTGAGGGTTAAGCTGATGCCACACGGCACTGGGGATAGGGGCTGGGATGTATTCTCATTGGAATATGATGCTAGGGTACCATTAGATACATTGTTCACTGAATCTGTTATGGCAAGATATTTGAAGATCTTTAACTTTCTATGGAAGCTCAGAAGGGTGGAGCATGCACTTATTGGTGCTTGGAAGGCAATGAAACCAAACTGCATCACTTCTAATTCATTCACTAAGCTGCAGCATGCAGTTAAGCTGCAGTTGCTTTCAACATTGAGGCGTTGCCAGGTTCTTTGGGATGAGATGAACCATTTTGTCACAAATCTGCAATATTATATTATGTTTGAAGTCTTGGAGGTGTCTTGGTCTTATTTCTCAAATGAAATGGAAGCAGCCAACGATCTAGACGATCTACTTGCAGCGCATGAGAAGTACCTCCACTCTATATTTGAAAAGTCTCTCCTTGGTGAACGATCACAATCACTTTCCAAGTCTCTCTTTGTCTTGTTTGACCTCATATTGCGATTCAGAAGTCATGCAGATAGGTTATATGAAGGAATTCATGAATTGCAAGCTAGAACCATGGAATCATCTTTATCCTCCCGAGACAAGAAAAAATCATCGAGACAAATGAATGATATGTACACAGAACCTGGTTCATGGCTTAGTGATGGCAGGAAAGCTGTAACACAACGTGCTGGTGAATTTCTTCGAAATATGGGACAAGAGCTGGATGCAATAGCAAACGAATACACGTCATTGCTTGAGGGTTTCTTAGTTCAGTTGCCTGTGCAGCAACACGTCGACTTAAAATTTCTTCTATTCCGGCTTGACTTTACTGAATTTTACACTCGGTTGCGTCCCAGCGTGTAGTAAAGTTGTCAATACATTAGAGTTCAAGGATCATTTTTAACACCTTAATGTATGACAAAGTGTTGACTTGCTAATTGATTGCCACTGTGCAACTGAACAATCATGTGGTGCCTTGCTGACATCTGGACCAACCTGTTCGTTTTTCCATTGCTTGAAATTTGGTACATGATGGCGTTTCCTGTTTTCTGATGACTGGTGTGAAGATTTTCAGTTGATTGGAAGGTACCATTGTATCACTAAAGCAGGATGTTAGATATAGTTTTGTACACGTTTGAATATGGTAGGATAATGCATTGGTGTTTCTTGTGTTTATTGGCTAATGCAAGTTATTTATTGAAAGCTTGTATATCTATAATAGAGTTCCAAGTTGGTTAACTGATAAAAAAAAAAACCTAAATGAGCACTAGCAGAGCAAGTCAGCACAGTTTAACCTAAATCAGCACAATTTAACCTAAATCAGCACTATCAGAGCAAGTCAACACAATTTAACCTAAATCAGCCAAATTATCCCCATTTTTTCGTAATTTAAATCAGCCATAGAAGGAAGCATTACCTCAGGCTGTGATAACCATGTCGCTTTGTCAAACGCTGGACCGCGATCGATGAAGGAGAGGGAATGAAGGAGAGGCAATTGATTCTTGTCAGTGGTGGCAGCAACTGATTGTTGTCAGTGGTGGCGGTGATGGTGGCTGCGACAATGCTTGGAAACGATGAAGAAGAGAGGATGCTTGGAAACGATGAAGGAGAGACGATGCTTGGAAACGATGCGTTTTGGTGCGACGATGAAGGAGAGACGATGAAAGAGAGGGCAAATATTTGGCACCAGAACGCAGCATTTTTACTTTAAGTGAAACGGTGCGTTTTGGGAGGCTTTCGGGGTTTGACTCGGTGTGAGTATCATTTTCCAATATTTTTAGAAGTTAAAACTGAAGTTAAGAAGCATTACTCTTGCTTGCTTAATAGCAAGAGAAAATTAAGTGGCATCATTCATGGAGGGACTTTCGTTTCCAATAATATTTGGAAGATAAAATTGAAGCCAGGCATTTAAAGTTTTAGCTTTTGAAATATATGATGATTAGATATCAAAATTCGTTATCATTACAAACAATTAAATAAGCACAAACTGGTGCAATATCTTTTACTTGGTAAGCAAAATTACAAAACCATTTTCAACGGTCATAAAATACAGCTAATATATGTTATTTGGCACACACACTCATCTTCTATATTTCACATAATAAATTAAAATGCAAGTAAATATATCATCAGAGCTGATGATCATCATCAGGAGAGACAGGAGTGGCAATTAAGCACAAATCATTTTTCCTAGAGACAATGGCTCCAAAAGCCTCACTCATGTCAAGATCCTGCAAAGCAATTCCACCAGGGAGTTCCCATTCAAAATTATAGAGAAGATGAGCGAGAGGCAGCTCAATGTTGGCTATACCAAATGCTATGCCTGGACACATCCTCCGTCCGGCCCCGAACGGAATAAATTCAAAGTCATTTCCCTTGAAATCGATCGAACTGTTACCTACCATTGCCATTGAATCTCTCAGGTACAAATTTCTCAGCTTCATTCCAGTACTTGGGATCTCGTCCAATAGCCCATGCATTAACTACAACTCGGGTCTTTACAGGAATTTCATAGCCTTTTATGTCGCATGCCTCTCTGTTCTGTCGAGGAACTAAGAGTGGATTTGGTGGGTGCAATCTTAGAGTTTCTTTGATGATTAATTTCAAGTAATTTAGTTCCTGAATATCTGCTTCAGAAACTGTTTTCTTTCCCTTGAGTGCTTCTCGTACTTCAGTCTGTGCCTTCTTCATCACTCTAGGGTTTCTCGTCAACTCTGACATTGCCCATATTGTCGTTGTGGCAGAAGATTCTGTTCCCCCAGAAAATATGTTCTGGAAATTAGAAATAGTGTAAGTTAAATAATTTTGGGTTAATAAACTAAAATCTAAAATGAAAAAGTATCGGAAAAAATGACCGACGATTTTGTGAAATCGTAATAGATGATTTTGTGAAATAGTAATAAACACCCAATGCTTTTAATGTAAACTATTTTTCAACAATTATGCATAAATGAAATACAATTAGGTGACTAATACGTAGTCAGATGGCAAAGCTATCATAAAAGGGCTCTATGTTACCATTTAAAAATAAGGAGGTCTCTAACTATTTTTTATTTTAATTTTTATAAAATGGTAGGAGAATAAGAAAAGTTTAAATTAAATTTTTAAACCCTGTCCTGAGTATTCGAGCTCGAGTAATTAGCTAAAGAAAGTGCATGAAAATCACTTCGTAATTAAGTCCCTTGAGGTGTAAATAGTAATTCAATTTGGAATATATATACATATATATATATATATTCCTTCTGTAGTGCAAGTGCCCTCATTTTTTTGCATACGGATGCGCTATTAAACCGTGCATCTTAAGAAAGTATCCCTACTAAAAGAAATGAAAGCGTCTGTATCTGAGAACGACTGTATATATTTGTGTGTGTGTCTATATATATATATATGTCTATATATATATATATATATATATATATATACATATATATATGTCTATATATATATATATATATGTCTATATATATGTATCTATATATATCATATATATAATATATATATAGACATGTATATACAGACATATATTATACATGTATATACAGACTTATATATACATGTATATACATACATATATATACATGTATATACATACATATATACATGTATATACATACATATATATACATGTATATTACATCCATATATATACATGATATATATATATATATCATATATAATACTATATGTATGGTATATATGTATGTGTATATATGTATGTGTATATATATATATATGTATGTGTATATATATATATAATATATGTATCTATATATATATATACACACATAGTACTTCTTTGGTACAAGCACCCTCGTTCTTTTTCTTCTTTTTTTTAATGCGGACACACTATTAAACTATGCGGCTCTATTAGTGTAACCAGACTATTAAATCACATGATTTTATAGTATACTTGAAAAACAACTCTATTAAATTGCATGGCTTAAGAGCACATCCACATTACAAAAAAGAGGATGTGTGCACCTAAGAATGATTATATATATACTGATTTTTATTTAAGGAAACAAACTTATATATACTAACCCAAATGATAGATTTGATGTTTTTGGTAGTAATAGGAAACCCCAAACTGCCGGTCTCTTGAAGCCTTAAGAGCACATCAACTAAATTTTCTTCTCCAGAAGCAGAAGCAGTAGCAGTAATTTTCTCCAATTTCATGCTCTCCCTACGCTGGTTGATCAGATTATCTAGGATCTTGTCTGCTTTATCATGAAGCTTCAATATCTTAGCTTCCATCCCGCTAAAAAAATGAATAAATTTTAGCGAAGGAAACACTTCTACCAAAGAAAAGCCTCCAGCCAGTTTACATATTTCTTTGTCCAGTGATACAAACTCATCTTGTTGCTCAAATTTGCTCCCGAATGCAGCCTTGAAAGTCACTGTGCTTGTGAACGAAACCATCATTTTAGAGAGATTAATTGGTTGGGAATTTGAAGTTGCAAACGAGGAGCGAATGGATTCAATTAGAGTCAATGTCTCTTCTTCACGAATATGAGCAAATGACTTGACTCTTTTGTTACTTAGCAACTCCAAAGCACACAGTTTTCTCATTTGCCTCCAATAATCACCAATGGGTGCTGACACAATAGGCATGCCAGTTTTCTCGTACAAAACCTTAAAGGCTAGAAATTCTGGTCTATCCGCGAAGGCCAGATCATGTGTCTTCATAACCTCTTTGGCTAACTCCGCGGAAGAGATTATAACTGCTGATATTTCTCCTAATTGAAGTTTAGTTAAAGGTCCATGCTTTCTGGCTATTTCTTTGAGAGCATGGTGTGGCTGCGAGCCTATCATGCTGTGCAAGTTGCCGATAAGAGGAAGTTTCAGTGGCCCAGGGAGGGATTTCTTATTAGGGTTTTGGGATTGGAATACTAGTTTGAAGAAGAAGATTAGACAGATGACATAAAAGGATAGACTGGGAAAGAAATTGGAGCTCCATCGCATGGAGAAAAAGAGAAAAAGAGAGGTGAAATTAACTTGCTGGGATGTATGTGAGCTAAATTTTCTTGATCTCTTCTTATCAAGTATTATATTCGAGACACAAAAATTGAAGTTTGTGCATGGAAAATGATATCTAAACTCCCAAAATTTGCTCAAATATAGAAACGAGAGACGGTTAACTGTTATAATTTCAAAAATAAATATATAGATCCTGATTTTTTTTTTTCACTATAGCGACTTTTTTTATTGTTATATGGAGAAAGAGACTGAAGAGTTGAAATTGGGCCATCAACAGCAAAACTTGCTGGGATATATGTAAGCCAAATTAATTTTATCTCTCTCATCAAGTATTGGATTTGACGCTAGAAGTTAAGGTTTAGTTTCAGTGGTAAAGAGTAGCCTCTCTAAAACTCATGTTCTTTCGAACCTCACCAATGTGTATGAGTTTATTCAATAAAATACTATATTGTACTTGACACATAAAACAAAAGTTTATGCATCTCGAAAAAGACATCTCCCATTAAAATTTACTCAAATATACAAATAAGAGAAAGAACAAAAGTTTACGCATCTCGAAAAAGACATCTAAACTCCCATTAAAATTTGCACAAATACACAAATAAGAGAAAGAATGGACTAATACTATTTCAAAGACAACTATTTTTTACTATTATACTTTTTGATTATACAAGCCCATGAAATTGATTTAAAATTTCATAAAGTTTAACATACATATAATTAAATAATATAATAATTTTATTAACTATAAAAATCTAAAGTCAGTCATTGGCGAACAAATCCTAATATTGAATAAAATTATTTATTTAGGGGCAGTTTTGGATTGTTGCTGCTCATGAAATAATCCACTTCTATAGTGCTGATGAGATAACCAATTGGATAAAAAGAAGTTAAAAGTATTTGGTAAACTAAATTACTGAGAGTGTTATGAATTTCAAAATTAGATTATATGTTTTTAGTAATTGTTGTAAACGTGTGACATCTGTTCCACTCCCACCAGTTTATTAGAGTTTATTAATCGCACCTTGGCTCCTTGAAAATTGACACATTTTATTAATTACAATGGTTCAAGGCATGCGTATGCGAAAACAACATGATCATTTGACTTCCAAAGAAACATACAAAGGAAGCTTCTGTTTGATTGAAAGGAATCA
Organism: Murraya paniculata; assembly: GCA_030449075.1. Lineage (NCBI taxonomy): Eukaryota > Viridiplantae > Streptophyta > Magnoliopsida > Sapindales > Rutaceae > Murraya > Murraya paniculata. The sequence goes on along the minus strand of JAEVFN010000027.1, from coordinate 226,565 downwards.
GCGATTATTTTATCTGAATTTTACGATAAAAAATATTCAATCAGCGATTATTTTATCTGAATTTTATGATAACAAATATACAGTCGTAATTGATGGTTAATAATAAAGGAAAATGAGTATACATTGTTGGGATCATCTAAGGACATGCACAAGACCTTTTTACCGGAAATGATCGATTTGTCCTTTATTTTCCCTTCTGATTGGCTTTTGAAAAGTCCAAGAGTTTCATATTATAATCTTCCAATTTTAGTTTGAAATTTAATTATCAATTAAGCTATTAAAACAAGTCAATTTAAAAAGCCCCAACCTTTTGAAGGCACGTTCATATCAAACATTTCTAGTTGAATTAAGTTTAATGGTTCAAGTACCAATTGTTTATTTCCCCTTAGAGGCTTGGTTGAGTGGCTTTCAAATAACTTTATTTAGAGGACTTTTAAAAAACATCAAAGTTAATTCAACTAATTGATATACTTATGACATGTGTAGTTGAATTTTATATAACCACTAATTGCATTCTAGTTCTTCAAGCAAAATGCACACATGTCATAACATCATTTGCTTGTTGTATGACTTATATGGTATCTCGAGGTATTCTACAATTTCTCATTTATTTGACTGGTCACCTAGAAGAGACAGAGGATAAAAATTGATTTGAACTTTACTCACCCTCAACTTTATTTAAAAAAATAAAAATAAAGCTCTAGTTGTTCAAGGCTTCAAGCAGTAATTTCATTGTGTTGTACATTAGAAAATTTCAAAAGAAGAAAGATAATTATTTATGCTTCTCACATTTACACTTAGATCCCTAATTTTTTTTCATTTCTCATTACAACCCTAATGTCAAAAAATATAATAATTAAAAAAATAATTTTTTTTTAATTCTTTTTCTGTTATAACGTTGTTGTCACTCAATTATATAATTTGCATGCTATTGAGTTATTGGTCTTTTTTTATTATAACATTAGTGTCACTAAAGACGATGATGTTGCTTGATATATAGAAGTTAACAATCAATAACTTTAATTTATTTATTCCTAGTTGTGAGTTGATGGTTTTGTCCATGTTAACAACTCATATCTTTTAAATGAGAATTTTCAAATTAAAAAAGTATATCAGTTGCCTATATATAATTAAAGAAAAAATAACAGGGATATATTCATAGTATGATGATAAATTATTTTATATATATGTGTGGGTTTGTTTGTTTGTCTGTTTGTTTTTTTTATTTGTTTTTACTTGGGTTGTCTTAAGATAAAGGAGCAAAAGTTTAGTCTAAAAGTATCACAGTAATAATTTGAGGGGGGGAAAATATTATACTGCCTTGTTAGAATAAGGCTATTGCCTGAGACTAAAGTAACAAGCATTGGCCTTAATTCTAGACATTATTGCTAACTAAAATTGTAGCATTACTTATAATTATTTTAAGCTTAATTATTATTATTGAATAAAAGCACCAATAATTTGTTGTTACTTTTTTTTTAATGACATTATACTCTACTGCTATTTACAATTAGAAACCTAATAAAATCTTATTAATAATCAACTCTATGATAGCAGAGCCTAGATATATGGTCCCATAATAGATTGGATCCACTTCTTTTAGATGAAAATCAACCCACTATGTTATGTAAATGAGGGGACTCAGACCCTCAACCTCAAGAATACGGTGAGGAGGTGTCCACCTGTCAACCATAAAATAATCTACAAATTTATCGGTGAGTAGTACTTTTCATACAAGATTTTTGCTTTATTAGTTTACGGAAGATACATTAAACATTCCTTTTTTCTAAATAAGTTTCGGTGCCGTTTGCATATTTAGATAGTGGTTGTCGTAAAAGCTCTAATCTCGATCGTGTGTGTGCGTATATTTCAGTGAACATTGTCCAGTAACTGAGTTCCATATTCATATACTCACTTCACAACTAATAAATAGTAATTGCATTGTCACGCCACTAGCACTGTCCTCCAAATTTCCAATAGTTGCATCATAACTCGTAAGCGAGGTTTCAAAGAAATATTCACATAGCTAACCCAATGTTTTTACTAGCTAACTGAGCGAAACAAAAAGCTCTTGATGATTCCTGCAAACATCAATCCAACGAGGAGAATTTGTTAAAAACAAAGAGAATCAAATAAGATTTACGTAGGGAGGCATAATCAGCATTACTTCTTAAGAGTTATACAACTAAAAATATAAGAAAAAATAGACATGAAAAGGAAACCCAAATTAATTGGTGTTGGACACATGGAAGTTGTTGATAAAAATAATCAGACAATGATAGAAACAATATTATAAATCAAAATAATTGATTATTATCTCTATCTTTATAAATCATTATAAATATTGATTAATTATCATCAACATTAATTGACTCAATCTTAAAATATGAATCAAATTACCAAATATCATATCAATTGCGTAATTTTTATTTTAACTTTTCAAACATTATATAAATTCATATTATGATCCAATGCTTAGGTGAGCTTTTGTTCAGTTTTTAAGGATATATATATTTAAATCTGTCACATATTTGCAATTAATGGTTATGATTTGTTTCGTTTTTAACTTTTTAGTATTTTACCTTTGCCAAAAATGCATCGTTTTGGAATAAATCTTTAACTCCAAAAGGGCAAAAGCTCCTGCTTTCGCTTTCAGAAGACTCCGCGTGTTTGCTTTCTGCCTCGGCTCTTCCTCCTTCATCTTACGCACTGGACTTCGACCACCATCATATCAATTGAAGAAATTTCAACAATAGAAAAATTCAGTTTGATTTTTTTTTTCAGATTTTGTTATTAATTAATATTCCGTTTATTACTCTTTTTTGTCATTGTTTAATCCTATAAATTCTGTCTTTATGTTTATGGAAATCAATTGGATTGAATTTCATTAGTTTATTCATTTCATCAATTCGTTACTCCAAACCAAAAACTTGATTTAAAATACTTTAAATCCTTTTGCAGTTATGGACATACTCCGTTGTTTTTATCTCTTTAGAGCTAATGCCATGTCATAAATAGAAATCTCACTAAAACAATTAGGTATAGGTTGAAGATAAGTATTTAAAGTTTAGATTTTGAAATATCTGAAGATTAGATATCAAAAATTAATTATCATTAATGGGATATATTATTATGCAGTAATCCTATGGAAAACAACATCATCTTATTTTCTATGTGCCATGGGATAGAGTAATGAACTTTGGCCAAATAGACCAATCACATTACTCCCCAATGAGCAATACAGATAAATTAAATAATATTATAAAATACTATTTGCTTAAAGGTTTAGACGGAGATGAGAAATTCCACCCTCTAAATACCAACATTTCTTCCTATTACTATTTGAATCAAACAATGAATGGTAGCTGAGATTCCAATGTTTCAACTACAAAAGCTGCTCTAATTGAAGCTTGCATTGTCAATTTTTTTAATTATAGCAGATATATATTTGACTAGGTTGTATTGTTTGCTAGTGTCAACATGTTTTTGTTTTGAATAAAAGAGCCATTAATTTTTTAATTATATTTCTTCTCTCTTATTATTTTGTGATTTTTCAGATTAATTTCTTACCATGTTAAATAAAAATAACGTTTCTAAGTTATTAATATGGAGTAGGAATTCCAGAATAAATTCTTTGTGAAACGCTAATTTTTTTATTTATTTTATTACTTATAAAGTTGGGAGATGAGTAAAGCATAAATTAATTTTTTAGTCCTCTACCTAACTAGAATTGAATACAGAAACTTTTCAAACATGTACATACATATTTATGTCCTTGCATAATACATACATTACACACACACACATATATATATAATATTCAAATTTCAATACAAGGGGAAGATGATCCTGTTCCTATGACCTTTGTTCTCACTATAAAAGGGTAGACCAACCCGACTTATCTCCTGAGAGATACAAAAGTTATTTTTTACTAATTAATATTCTTGTGACATTAAAATAAAAAATAACTAGTATATTTATGGACCAATCTTAAATATTTGTGTTACCTTCATAGAATATTTAAGTGTTAAGCAAATTTTAATAAACAAGATATGTATGCACAGCGTTCGGGTTCATGGAATTTGCCAACGGATTTTATTTTATTTTATTCATTAATTTCCCTTCTTTACATATATTAAATACATGATCTTTTATAATAAGTAATAAGAATTATTAAAATTTGATGTATCTCAATCTGATCTTTTTGTCACCATCATATTCAAACTTCAGATGCTAAGAGGAACAATTTTTTTATTATTGTCTATTATTGAAATTATTTATTTCGGAGCCCGCCATTCCTAATGATATTATGTATTATCCATATTTCTAATCACCTTCATTTGTTGATTTTCTATCTTTTATAGCCGACTTGTTTTGATTTTCTTTATTATCTTGGAGTTCATGTCTTTTCGGAGTCATTGTGTAAGAAACTTCTATTGTTTGTTAAATGTTTAAAGTCTGAAATTTTATTAATTTCATACCTTTTTAAAATTTTTCTTGTTTGTTTTTTGCAAATTACATTTGATTTTTAGAAATTTACATCTGAAATTAAAAAACAAACTTTTGTGACTTTTATCTAAATGAAAAAAGGAGTGAATGAGAAATAAGTATTATACTCCAAAAATATCTCTAAAAATATACTTATTTTCTACATTATAAAATATAATATTTTTTTGTTTTAATTTTCAAGGACATAAATATCAAATAACTATATTTAATATGTTTTTATTTATAAAAACAAACAAGATGCCACTTATTCAGATATTAAAAATAGAAAAATAAACATGTCATTTAGATATTCTACTCATTCAAACTTCAAAAAAATTCAAATCTATTTAAATTTCAAACGAGAAAAAAAACCTTATAATAAATATGATGGATTAAGTAGCACACAATACGCCACTCAACACTCACTTTGGTGAATAATTTCTCAAAGCCAGCAAAAGATGGCAATGATTCTCAAAAACATTTTCCGAATAACTGCTTCCAAATTGGTCACCAATAATGTCCAAATCTTCACAAAAAGAAGTATCAAAAGTGCCACTTCTGATGTTCAAATCATTTCGACTAAAACAGTCAAACCTTCATTTCAAATGCGGAAACACCTTAGAACCTATAAACTTTCATTGAAGGATTAGATGTATTCTGATCAATACGTTCCCCTAGTTTTCTGACCAAGATTTCAAAAAAAAAAAAAATCGATTTGTTAAAGTAGTCTCTCGTAAAAACATTACCCACTGCTACCCTATTGCTGGAAGATTGATTGATAGCTTTTCGGTCGACTGTAATGATCAAGGGGCCGCATTTATTGAAGCTAATGTTGGCTGTGATATATCAAAGTTTCTTCAACCACAAGATTTGGAGCAGCTACAACAATTAATCCCACCAAGTGTTGGTTTAAAAATTAGTTTTGCAGCAGAAAATAATTGGATCGCATTTCTCATACAATATATAAAATGATCATAATTTAGAAACCGGGCGTGCAAGTTTTCCTTCGGTATCTTATTGAACAAAAGTGGTGATATTCTTCCTCCAATGATCAAGAATTTCGATTTTTGGGAAGTATTATGATCATCCAATAAGAAAGGTTTCGTACATTTACTTTTTCGTAGAAGTAATATAGGCTCCAAAATCAAGATCTGCACCACCAAGATTATTAGATCACGATCCTTTACCAACGATCTTCCAGGTTATGATTCAAGTTTGATCTACACTTGACGTGTAGGCGTCTTTATCACTACTGTAAGCAACTAGTAAGAGAAAATTTTTTTTCTCAAGATTAGAGAGAAAAACTCATTTTTCTCTAAACTGTATATTGTGGCTACTATCCCTATTTCTAGAGAAACAAGCTTTTTTATATTCCCATTGGTGAAAACCCTAGGTTCTCTTTTTTTAAAACCCAAAAGTGGCATTTACTTATTCTTGTTATAGGGGTCCGTCTTGTAAAATAACACAAGGCCCCTTTATACACAAGCATATGAAATGGAGCCTCCCACCCAATAATATATTTAGGCTTTTAACCCAAATTGATAGTTATCTTGCTTATCAATCCAATAGTGATGTAAACAATTAAATAAGCTAACCTGGAAATCATATGGGTCCATACAATAGTGGCTACAATAATTAGGCCTGTAATTAAACTAGCCTGATTATTTAATTCCAAATCTACTCCACTAAAAGATTCGAACTGACCTCCATAATTGTATGCTATCTAGGATAGTGTTTTCAAATAATGATTCGACCCATGTCACATTGATTTCTTTACTGAACAATCATTTGTAGCACATCGTTAATTAAATTGATATCTCAACTGTCCAAACAATTTAATTATATCTTGTTCTTTGACACTTACTGGCTTTCTCTAATGATCATTTTCAACATACTAATTATGTTGACACACTCTGGCCAGAGAATTTTATGATCAAGTACCAAAAACCTGTCAAGAGATGTGTTGTACAAATTCTATATTGTTAATTTATAATCTCACTGCTCATAATTGCTTCCACCAAGATACCGAATAATCTTGACTACAAATGCATGCCGCGCCCATTGGTAACTCAAATGAAATGACAATCACAAACATGAAACTATAATTAACTCAAGATTAAGATTGTAATAAAATCAATGCCTATGAGATTTAATAAGTCTGACAGTTATTTTAAGGTTAATTAAATCTCATATGTGATCCAGTTCAGTGTAGTCAAACTACATTAGTAAATTCATACATGATTAAGACAAATCATTCAATGAATTTACTACAGTCTAAACATAAATAGAGCGTCCAACTCTATTTATCAACTGCGAACTTAATTTATTTAATCATAAGATAACTTGCATTTTTGTCTTCTGTGAATCCATATGATGATCACATAAAATACATATAATATGATTAAATGGACCTTATTCAAAATATTTATACAATTAAGATATCTAAAAATGTCTTAAATATTTTGTTCATTAGAAAATAGATAATTATATGCTTTAAAGAGCACATTTTCCAAACACCAAGTCCCTAATTATCGAATTTAGAGATTTCTGAAAGAGAACTTTTGGCTGTCCAAGTAAACTGGTTTAGCAGCGATGAAATGGCAATTGGTGTTTGTTTTTCTCATGGAGTGGCCGATGGTTCAGCAATGCTTAACTTCATGAAAGCCTGGGGTGAAGACGCTCGAGGGGTGATTAATGATAATGATAATACTTGAAATAAAAATATCATTTTCCATTGCACCTCTTTGTTTCCGCCCATAAAGCTTACGCAGCAGTATCAAATCCCAAGCCCACAATCTTCACGCAACATTGTGTCCAAAATATTGTTGTTTGATGGCAAGAAGATAGCAGCTCTAAAGGAGAAGGTGAATAAAGAATTAGTGGGTAATAATTTTGATGATGGGTTACAAGCAACACATTTCGTGGTTGTTTCAGCACTCATTTGGGGTGCCCTCATTGCTGTAGCTTGTGAAAGAAAGTGGCAACGCATGACAAGTTGTATTCTCATGCAATGTATTATCCTATGAATTTGCGTAACAAGATGAATCCACCAATGATTCCACAATGCATGGGTAATATTTTTCGGCTTGTAAGGGCGGAATGGTTACTAGCCGAGGATGATGCCGTGGAGGTAACAAGTTTAGTAAGAGAAGTGGTCAAACCAAAGCGAATGGGAAGAGATGTGATGCATAATAATGAGTACTCAGGTTTCGTTAAGGATATGTATGAAGCATGGCAAGATTCAAGGTCATTTGTGTTTAATTAGTGCGGTTGGAATGCCTTGTTATGAAGTTGATTTTGGTTGGGAGAAGCCTGTTTGGTTTAGTACCGGGTCCACACCGTTTCCTGATTCTTCGCTTTTGACAAGCACAAGTGACGGTGAAGGAATAGAAGCATTGGTGGTAATGTTTAAGGAGGACATGGACAAATTTGAACAAGAAACTAGCATCATGGCTAACGCTTCCCCTAACCCTAGCATATTTATAAGGAAGTAGGAAGCTAATTTTATTTATCTTCCTTTGAATAAAAGAATTGTCTTCTAATTAGAGTAAGATTATGGTTATAAAGTTGAGAGTGTGTTTATTGTACAATAACTGTATCTCATTATTGTCATACTTCTCTTTAAATAAAATCATGTTATGTGCGTACTTTTGACTAACGAAAAAAAGCAATCACATGATGGAAGAGGGAAACTGGAAGAGGAGAAAAAAAAAGGTAAAAAAAAAAGATGTAACGCTTTTATTTTTCATTTTTTTTTATCAATTTTGGTGCTAGAGGCACAACTATTGTATCATATTTGGGCATCAAATTTTGTTAAAGGATCCATGTAAGTAGTTATATTTGACAAGCATTGGTGCATACATATACATGTAGATGACCTGTATTTTATCCTTTACTGCATTGAAATCCATATTTTTTATCATTTAGCTTATTTTTAACCTTAATATAGTCAATGATTCCTGATTGGAAACCCATATATATATATAGAGAGAGAGAGAGAGAGAGTTCTTTTCTAGACGCCCTAATTTTTTTAATGTAGACAAGTTTTTAAACCCCACGATTTAAAAAGAGCTAGTTTTTAACTCTATTAAACTGCATGACTTAATAGTTCATTTAAAAATTAACTCTCTTAAATTATACAGTTTAAAAGCGTGTCTAATATTAAAAATATATATATATACGTACGGGCCGTAGTTATGACATTAACTGACATTGTCTTTGTCGCAATTATGTCACCTATAATTTCTTTACGTTTTTCATATGAGATGGATTTTGCAAACAAGAAGCAGAGATGTCAATGAATCTGAGAAACATATTCCGAAATAAACTAATTTTCAAAACTGTGACCAATGTTCAAAGGAGAATCAAAACCGCCAGCTGCGCCATGAACGATCTTCAAATATTTTCCACCGAAGCTATCAAGCCTTCGTCTACGACTCCAAAACATCTCAGAACCTATAAGCTTTCTTTGCTTGATCAAATGTTTTCTAGTTTATACATGCCCTTTGTTTTCTTCTACTCAATCAGTAAGCACCAAAATTTCAGAAAAAATCCTGATATTCTGAAGCAATGTCTCGCAAAAACATTAACACACTACTGTCCGTTTGCTGGAAGATTCAATGATAACTTCACAGTTGAATGTAATGATCAAGGAGTTACATTTACTGAAGCTCATGTTGCTTGTGATATGTCAAAGTTTATTCAACCACCCAATTTCGAGTTAATCCCAGCCAGCCCACAATCATTGAAATTAGAGGCTTCCGAAAGAGAGCTTTTGGCCGTTCAAGCAAATTACCGATGACGTGGCAATTGGTATTTGTATATGGCATGGATTGGCAGACGGTTCAGCAATCTCCAACTTCATGAAATTGTGGATCGTCGAATAAATGGGCATAAACAAATATGAAGATGACGCATAAATAAATCACACACCATACAACAGAGAGATACAACAATTTAATGTGATTTATGATTTATCTTCAATTGGGCTCAAAATTGATAATTAATAAATTAATTTAATTTGAAATTATCGTAAATAAATAACAAAAAAATGCAATCTAAATAAAAATTATTCTCTAAGTAAAGTAAATTACAAAATGTTCTTTATTATTTTATAGTTGACTCAACTAACTTTTTTCATTATTAAATAATTTCTAAAAGTTAATTGCGAAGAATTACATCTTGAAGGCCATAGGCCCAATTATATTATTAGGAAGTTAAAATTGAAGTTAAGAAGCATTACCCTTGCGAGCAAGAGAAAGATGCATGGCATCATTCATGGAGGGACTTTCTGTTCCAATGATATTATTTAAATTTTTTTTTTATTTGAAAGTTAAAATTGAAACCAAGCATTTAAAATTTAGATTTTGAAATCTCTGCAGATTAGATATCAAATTTCAAACCATTAATGATCGTATCCTTTAAAGAAATTCCAAAATTTTATTTTAAATTTCATCCCAAATAATGTGGCATGTGATGTGTCATTCATTAAGTAGTCGATGATTTTTCATAAAATTTAAGTGGTGAAATAGACCAATCACATTATTCCAAATGAACAATGTAGATTAATTAAATAATATTAGAAAATACTATTTGCTTAAAGGTTTAGATGGGGATGAGAAATCTCACCCTCTAAATACCAACCTTTCTTCCTATTATTATTTGAAGTTGGATGAGCCGATGCGAATCGTATTCACAACCGGCCGAACTACACCTACGAGGCTAATTAATCTTATCCTCGAGTTGATTTTGTGAAATTAGTTACTAATTTCTATTTTACTTGAATTGTTTTGTATGATATGCCATCATACATTACGATGGAGTAGCACTGCCATATCTTTCCTAAAGTTTATTTTTAATGAAGGAAAATTGAGAAATGGATTCTTCAAATCAAATATTTATGATATTAAACTTTTAAATCCAATATAGTCATCTATTCTCCTCACAAAGCAAAGAAAAATTCTTGAGCTCTGTACTTGCTCCATCTTTTCTCTAGAATACACAAAATTCTAGCAAAGATTCATCAAATAGATGTGGCATTAGAACTTTTGTCATTTGCTCTGCCAAATTTCACTATAGATAAACATGCCTTAGATGAAGCAGAAAATCCATTGATCTTAAAAAACATTCCAATGTTGAGAGAAGAAATAAATTTATTTGAGTAATCTTGCCATCATCGAATCAGCGATATACCAGATTTCACTTCCATAGAAAGTCTAGCAAATTTTGAAGTTGCATGGTGCTCAAATGATAATTGATTCTCCTCGTTGTCGTCCTGGCCCTCGGAAACGAATCAAACGATGGATGGTGGTTGAGATTCCAATGTTTGGAAAATTTTTAATTATAGCATGTGTATATTTGACTTCTATGTTATGTCTTGAGTATTTAAGAGTATATAACATTTCATGAGTACTGAGTGAGATTTATATATTGTTTATTTGGAGTAATTGTTCATTTAGTCCTTATATTTTTGGTTAAATGTCTATTTGGTCTTTATATTTTCAAAAATATCTCAGTACATCCCTCATTATTAAATATGTTACACTCATTCCCTTAATTTTCTTAAATTTTACAATAATGCCCTTTCAACCATGCTCATTGGGATATTAATTAATTTATCTATAAAAAAGTTAATAAACAAATTAACTCTAAAAGTAAAATAAATATAAATATAAATTTTTGTTATTATTTTTTGTCATTTTTGTTATTATTTTAATAGAAAAGGATCCTCTTTTTTTTTTTTCCTTTGGTCCTCTTCGAACCTCTCTTGAAATGAGTGATCAAGATTTAGTCTAAAATTTTGATACTGACTGTCAAACCTACTTGTTTTACTTTATTTAGAATTAAGCCAACTTTCCTTTTATGTACAATTTCTTTTATTAATTAAATTAAATTAATTGGATTAATAATTAAAAAAATAATCACGTGATCCTACTAATTACAAAATCAATCTCTATATCGATAGCGATACAAATATTTGTACAAACTTTTTATGTATGTATAAACTAATGTGGTAATAAACAATTAAGTGGATATAAACTAATGTGGTAATAAAGAATTAAGTGGATACTAATATAAAATTTGATTTATTTAATGAAGTTGATGTGTATGAATATTATCCAACAATAATATGTTCACAAACTAATTTATTAAAAAAATTGAAAAATTTGTATCCCTAGCGTTACTTATTGAGACAATAAATATAAAAAGTTGAAAAAAATTTAATAACAAAACAGAGGATCATGTCATGGAGACTAGTGATGTGAAAATTTTGATTCAGCACCTGGATTGGAAGAGTCCAGGAGGACCAAGAGATTGTCACATTCTTTTAGCTCAACGGGCAGATGGAAGACTCCAAGAGCATGCTTTGAGTTTAATTTAGCAATTGGCCTGAAAGGGCCCAAAAACTTATTTTTGAGTTTACCAGCTTGCTTCGATTTTGGTTTAGAAACCAGGCTGAAAGAGCCTTGAAGCTTGCTTTTAGTTTATATATAGAAGAATGCAGAAGCTTGATTCAAGTTCAAATAAAGAAAATAAGATATTAGTAGTAGAAAAGATGAAATTGTAACATCATATTCATCCCAACGGGATAGAAATAATCAAAATGAGTTTCAATTTGAGTTATATGAAGAAATAAATTTTGTTTCTGGGACATAGTACAAATGATAAAGAGTTCATGGGTCAAAGTGTCAATTGACTATAGTTTAGGGGTCATTGTGCAAATAATTTTGCTGAGGTGGCTGAAGTTGTTAAGGTTGTTAAGTATGTTTCTCGAAAACTTCCAGAAACACCAGTATAAGAAGGGCTGTTGCACAACACTTGGTGTGTGGGTTATTTCTCTTTCGTCTCTTAACCAAATTCAATAATTCTTGTTTCTTTGTAAAGCTTGTAATCTCTTTTGTAAAGTGTGATTGATTTGTAATCAGTTTGAGTAATAAAAGGCATGTTATTTTCCTTCAAACAATGAAGCTTGTTCATTGTGTTATTAGTTTTCTTCTTTGATCTTGTTCAGTCATTCTCTGTTTTTACTTTGATCTTGTGACTTCTTTGAGCAATTTTTTTTTAAAAACACAATAATTGGTATTAGAGCCTAGATTAATCTTAGGCAAAGATGTCTCTTCCCAAATTAGAGACTGATAAGTTCACCATTGATGGTGATCTCTCTTTGTGGAAAATGAAGATAAGGGCATTGTTGGTTCATCAAGGGCTTGAGTCAACCCTAGAAGAAAAAGATCCAGATGGGCCAACAAGTTTAAGCCTGATGAAAAGAAAAGGCAGATTTTTAGCGGAGCACTTAGCATCTTGATTTTTAGTCGTAATGATTCAATCTTGAGGGACATTTCAGGGAAACAACAGCCTTGGGTATCTGGTACAAAGTGAAGGCTTTGTGCATGAAGAAGTCATTGGCTCATATGCAATTCTTGAAGAAGAAGCTGTATACATTTTCCATGAAAGAACGCGTCTCAATGCAAGAACATATTGATGTTTCCAACAAAATCATTCTTGATCATGAAGGGGTTGAGAATATTAAGATTGGTGATGAAGACAAGGCATTCTTCTTACTGAGTTCACTACCAAAGTCTTATGAGGGCTTAATCTTCACCAAGTTATATGGTTGAACAACCACCCTTACATTAAAAGATGTGAAGACTTCTTTGTGTTCAAAAGAGATTCGGAAGCATTCACGGGACTTGGATATAAAATCTAGTGAGGGTTTAATGGCAAAATGTAAAAAGAAGAAAGACAAAAAGAAAAAAAAAAGAACAAGAATCAGCCTAAAAAGGAAGATGAATAAAAAAAAAAAAAGATGAAAAGAAGGAAATGTTTCTATTGCAAGAAGCCTAATCATTACATTAAGGATAGTGTTGAGAAGAAAAGAGACAACAGAGAGAAATAAGGTGTTACTGTAATAGCCTCAGATGAGTCTTCTGATGGTGGCTATTATAGTTCTGATCTGCTCATTGCATCAAATGGAGAGATTAAAGGTCAGTGGTTTATTGACTCTGGTTCTTGATAAGTGCCTTTTTCATGAATATAAGCCTATTGATGGTTGTAAAGTCTTGATGGGTAACCATAATGCTTGTGAGATTGTTGTCATTAGTTCTATGAAAATCCGAATGTATGATGGAAAAATCTAATTTCTTTAGGCATGCTAGATAGGTCAGGTTATTTCTTTAAATCAGACCATGGTGATTTAAAGATAATTAAAAACACTAATGTAGTAATGAAAGGTGTCAAGAAAAATGGGCTCTATATGGAGGAAGGCTCATCTGTGCTTATGTTGTTTGCTCGCACGTTGAAACTAATGTTGACAAAGCTAAGTTGTGGCACCTAAGACTTGATCACATGAATGCTAAAGGCATGCAAAAATTGAGTAAACAAAGGCTGTTGTGTGTTGATAAAATTGAAGAGCTGGATTTCTGTGAAAATTGCATTTTTAGAAAGGCTTACAAAGTAAAGTTTGATAAGGGATTGCATAAGTCCGAGAATGTGTTGGATTATGTACATTCTAATCTATGGGGGCCTGCTCAAGCCCCATCACTAAGTGGTGGGAAGCACTTCATTACCTTAGTAGATAATTACTCAAGAAAAGTATGGCTGTATATACTCAAAACAAAGGATCAAGCTCTTTAAAAGCTCTTGTTGAGAATCAGACTGGTTTGAAAGTGAAAGCTTTAAAGACTGATAATGGGCTTGAATTTTGTAATAAAAAGTTTGATGATTGCAGTCAGAAGTGTGGAATTATCAAGCAAGACTGTAAAGTTTACTCAATAAAATGTCTTGTCTGAGAGAATGAATAAGACCCTCATTAATAAGACAAGGTGTCTGCTAATCAACTCTAAATTACCAAGATGCTTTTGGGCAGAAACTGTCATTGCAGCTTGTTACTTGGTTAACAGGAGTCCCTCTGCAGCCTAAAGTTTAAAACACTAAAAAAAGTTTGGACTGGTGTGCCTGTAAACTACAAACATTTGAAGGTTTTTGCATGTCAGCATATGTTTATGTTAAACAAGAGAAGCATGACTCAAGGGCTCTAAAAGGGGTGTTTATAGGATACACATAAGGGGTTAAAGGGTATAAAGTCTGGTGTGGGGCTGCTCACAAATGTATCATCAATAAGGATGTGAAATTTCATGAGGAAGAAATGATCAAGAATAAGGATAATACTGTCTTTGATATCAATCCCTATACTGTTGAATCAATAAAGGAAATCATAGCTGTGAAAGATTCCAAAGTTAAGGTGGAGTCATCTAGTAGCAGTGATAATGAAGTACAAGATGGGGATGTTACAGAAGGCTCTCAAGAAAGGTCTGAAGTGGATGAACCAAGAGCACCTGCAACGAATTTACAGAATTACCAACTAGTAAAGGATAGAACTATAACGGAGATTAAAACCACCTGCCAAATATGCATATTCTGGGACGATTCCATATGCACTCATCAATGCAGAAGATATTGTAGTTGAAGAGCCCATGAACTATTCAGAAGCAGTTAAATGCAATGGTAGCAGCAACTGGATCAAGGCCATGTCGAAAGAAATAGGTTTGGTATATGCCAAATATCCAATGGATACTCATCAACCCGAACTTTTTTTTTTTTAAATATTTTTTAAAAATATTTAAACCTAAAAATATATAAAGTGAATAAAGTAAGAAATAGCAAATTCTCCAAAGATGATGATATTGTTCATGAGGTAAGGAACTAAGTTTCTCTAACATAATGCATGGATTATTATATAGTTATTATAATTTTGTATGGATTACTATTCTTTAACTTAATGCATGGATTATTATAATTTTGATCTTTGAATTAGTGTTTAGAAAGTATTAGTCTTTAGAAAATATTAATCTTAATTATTATTGTAGGAATCATCTTGGATGGATGCCAATAGTGGTAAATGAAATGAAGATCTTAATTCTTGAAGCTTATGTTAAATAAGAATATGAGATGATAATTGTTGCTGGTCTAGTGGTGCTACTTTTACATAATTGTGTTTTTACTTTTGGATACTAATTTGCAATTTTTTCTTTTTTTTTTTAATTGAAAGCATTTTTAAGTTTTGATGGACTTGTGTATTTCATACTTAAATTTGAGAATTTGTGTTGGATTAATGTTGAAATTTTAATTTTCCATTTACATTGATTAAATTTAAAATTTGAGTATTTTATGTAAAATCTTAGATTATTGTTATAAATTTACATATTGAACATTTGTAATTTTAAATGTGGGAACCCACAAAAAATCTATCGGATACCATTGCAGGTTTGGTAATCATCAAAACCCACAATGAGCAAGTTTTCTTAAAAAATTAAAACCCATAGCAGGTTGTGGGTGGGTTTGGTAATTTATATTTTATACGGGTGCAAATTTGATAATTGCAAACCTGCAGCGGGCGGTGCCTATTTCCGCTCCTTTCTATGATGGCTTTGCTTCATTTAGAGCTTGACCAAACGGATGTAAAGACTACTTTTCTACATGGAAAGCTCGAAGAAGAGATTTTAATGATACAACCTGAGGGGTTTGACATAAAAGGGAAGGAAGACCATGTTTGTTTGTTGAACAACTCTCTCTATGGCCTTAAACAGTCTCCTAGGCAATGATATAAGAGGTTTGATGAGTTCATGACCTCAAATGGCTATTTTAGAAGCAAATATGATAGTTATGTCTATTTTGGTGACCAAATTTAAGTAGAGTAGTTTATCTTCTAATATATGTTGATGATATGTTGATTGCCAGCAGAAATAAAGGTGAGATAGAGAAGCTTAAGAGGCTTTTGAGTAGAGAATTTGAAATGAAGGACCTTGGTTGTGCAAAAAGATACTTGGGATGGACATTGTCAAAAATGGAAGTAAAGGTACCTTACTTGTTAGCCAAAAGAGATACATAACAAAAGTTCTTGATAGGTTTGATATATTGGATACAAAGCATATTTTGACCCCTTTGGGTCCTCAATTCAAACTTTTCAAGTTAAAAGCACCTACAACTAGACAAGATAAGTTCCTAATGGATGACGTACCATATGCACAAACAAGAGCTTTGTATATGCTATATTATGTACAAGGGCTGACATTGCTTATGCTATTAGTATTGTCAGTAAGTTTTATAAGTGATTCTAGAAAAGAACACTGGGATGCAATTAAGTGGATCATGAGGTACCTTAAAGGCAGTTTAAGTCATGGTTTAATGTATGGTAAAGCTAAGCAGGATGATGATAGAGTTGTGGGATATGTTGATTCTGACTTTGCTGGGGATTTGGATGGCAGAAAATCAATATCATGCTATCTATTCATGGTGAGTGGTTGTTTGATCAGCTAGAAAGCAAACTTGTAGCTTGTTGTTGCTTTGTCATTTATAGAGGCTAAGTTTGTTGCTACTGCTGAAGCTGTAAGGGAAGCAAAGCAGCTCAATGAGATCTTGAATGAACTTTGGTTAGAGCAATGGATAGTTACTATCTTTTGTGATAATCAAAGTGTCATTCATCTCATTAAGAATTAGGTTTATCATGAGAGGACCAAGCACATTGATGTTAAACTTCATTTCATAAGAGATGAGGTAGCTAAAGGTGTTGTGATAGTTTCCAAGATACATACTGATGTTAATCCTGCTGATGTGCTTTCCAAGGTCATTCCCACTGCCAAGTTCAAGTTTTGTGTTGACTTGATGGGGATTGTGGTTGGTACTTATTAATTACTTTGTGTAATTATTGTGATAGTTGCGTGCTTGAAGGTTTTTTAAGCAACTTTTTTGGTAAGGGTCAAATTGTATCAGATCAACAAGATGCAGAGTGTGAAGAAATGAATTCTATTTTTGGGACCTAAGTGCAAATGAGAGAGAGTTCATGGGTTAGACTGCCATTTAACTACAGCTTAAGGGTTATTGTGCAAATAAAAGGCATGTTGTTTTTCCGTTGTTCATTGTATTATTAATTTTCTTCTTTGATCTTTTTCATTCATTCTGTATTTCGATCTTGTGACTTCTTTGAGCAATTTTTGTTGACAAAGCACAACTTATTTGTTAATTATTTTGTCGGGGCTATAAATAGTAAAGGAAAAAAATAATTTAATTGTAAACTTTCTTTCAATAGTAAAAGCATTTATTTTCTTCTTATGGTTAATGGTTGCATAGGCTAATTGCTTAATTAAATAAAAATTACGTATTGCTTTTATTATATCGCCCACATCTATTAAATCTTTTGGTTAACTAAATTTCAATGTCAACAATACAAAACATCATAAAATCTTCGTTTATAAACACGTCTAGTATTATTTTTAGTCACAAACTTCTAAGAAAATACAGAATCTCCAATCATGTCTAGATTATTTAATGAATTATTTTTTCATAGAGAAATTCTCCATAAATCAGAATACAAAAGCTCAAATATAAGATCAATACAAAAGAACTACTCTTAGAGACTCAATACTAGTATCATAACATTATGAATAATTAACATAAATAAATGCTAAAATTACCTTCTCTTGAATTGCTCCGCCTGGGGACTGGCCGCTTGCATGTTCAAAACCTGCAAAATTATTTTTGGATTCAAACGGTTAATATGATCATATACGGATTCGCTTATAATATACAGCCGCTTTTTATTATTTTTTTAATTTTTTTTAATTTTACACATGACCGGTCAACAGTGCCCCCATTTCAATTGGTTAAAGCGGCAAATGCAAAAAAAGTTAATTATCATATAGCTCTCTCATTTTAGGTAAATATCAAGATAATCAATTCAAAATTAGTAAACTATCAAAGACCCCCTCAACTAAAAATTTTTTTTTCTTTTAGTTTTTGGAAAATATAGTTAATATATTTAACTTATATTAATAAAAAATATAATTAAATAAAATTCATTAGAATAATATATTTAAATAAAAATAATTACATTATTTTCTTAATAGTACGTTATAAATTTAATGATATTTTGCTTTAAAAAAATTAACTTATATACTAATGAGAATAATATTTAAAAATAATAAATTATATATTAATTAAACCATTTTTAGTATTATGCTATAAATGTAATGATATTTTGTATAAAAAACTATCAAAATAATTTAATCAACTTTTAATTGCATTACAATCCAAGTATCTCAACATATAATGAAACTGATTTATTTCTAAATATTTGGAAGAAATCAATCCCAATATCTCACTATATACATAAAGAGACTTAAATCCCTAACTACTAAAATGAGAGTAATGTTTATCCAATTATAAAAAAATTATCATTCGAAAGATCGTAATTGCCCTCAAATGTTGTTGTTATCATTAGTGGCTAATATTAATATGTTTAATGTATACCCTCTAAAAAAAATATTCATTTATTTGACAAATATAAAGCATCTAATATTTGATATTTAAAAAATAAAACTCACAAACAATCTCTTATGCAAATTAATTCATACAAACTCATGAGAAATTAGTTACTTTATTTAAACTTTTTTGCTATAATAATTTTTTATTAAACATTAATCAAATTCATAATAGTACATAAAATAGATAATTACAAGTTGAATGCAACTAATATTGAATAATGGTATATTATATTATACTTATGGAATGACAATTATATTTCTAAATTAAATAAAATAATTTAAGAAATATTGGACTTACTAGATGGCTACATGATTCGTATACCGAATGATGTGCAATTATTACAAAATTTGTTCAATCTCATTTACATCTATAATATTTTTTTGAAATTAAGTTAATTTATATAACAACTAAAAATAATAAAATTATATAAAAATTATATATCTATTTTCATATTAAGCAGTACGTTTTACTAAATTTACTTTTGAAACTTTCTATGCTATTGGAGACAAATATAATCTTATGAATCTACTTTTATTTATGCATCTTGAGCTTGTTATAATCTTATGCGGCATTAAATATGTTTTCATTGTACTTATCACTAAATTTAATATATATAATTTTATTCTATTGGTAAAAAAAAATGAATTTGAGTATAATTTTTTTTTAGTTTAGCTTAATAACAACTAAATTTACTCCTGTGGACTCAAACCTCAACTATTTTATTTTTAACTCAAATGATTTACAACTAAATCAACTGGTACCCACAATTTGATTATTAATATATTTACACAGTAATGTATCTCATCTATATTAACATAGTTGTAGAAAATTATTTTTATAGCAGCAAAAAAAATTTATATTTATCATTTTTATATAAAACTTTCAGATAAAAAATTTTCATCTTGGTCGGTAAAACTATCGCCTCAATGAAAATATTATTTACCAAATTAAAAAAATAAATTTTTAAATTTTGAATGGTCACAATAAATTTATCCGTGGAAGTTTTGTTATTCATTAAACTTTTATTATCTTTTTTATTAATTTGAAAACATTCATATTTTTTTTTATTTCTACTGAAAATATAAATAGTCACATTGTGGCATTTCTTTGGAAACGCTAGCCGCTGTCCTCATACCATCAAACACACTCACTCGCGTCAAACCCTCACGAGCCAGCAAGCGAGCAATCGCCACTGTTTTCATTCCTACGCCTGCTATGGTTTGTGTATCAGTCACTAGCCGTCACCATATCTCACTTTCTCTACATGCAAATCCTAGATCTGCGAGTTGAATCTAGTAGTGGAGGTCAATCAAAGGCTGCCAAAGCTCGAAGAAGGTTGGAGATTGAATTCATCAAAACCGATTGGGTTATAACTTATAATTTAAAAAAAAGGCACAAATGGTTCAAAGCCAAACGCCCAAACCCAATCCTCAAATCTCCAATTTTCTAAAGCCACAAAACATAACAAACCCTAACACTTTTAACACAACCACAGCCTAACTCATCCCTCTCGGTTCCTCCTCTATCAAATTTGAAGTCGCCGGCTGCTGCCACGCCCACTACGACATAGCTGCTGACCTCCGACAGCCTCACGAGCTTACAATCTAAATTTTCATATGACTTGGATGCGCCTGAGGAATTCGCAGCCGAGCAGGTGCGGTTTTTATTTCCTTATTTGTAGGTGTAAAAATAAGAAATTTATTATTTGAAATTGTTTTACTCTCGCTAACCTGAGTTGAAAGTATGGGTAGGGAGTGCAACAAGATGAGGAGATACGAAACGTCCACAAAGAAAACAACGCCAGGTGGGACAACCTTTATTTATTTGTTGAAAACCTTTATTTTTTTTGTTTTCTACTACATATATAAATGCAAAATAAGTCACCAGTTCTCTAGAATGTGAACACAGCGGAGTTCGATAATTTATTTTATTTTTTAAACATTTTAATGGTGTAGAGGTTATGTATTGTGTAGCCAACATTACACAAGGGGAAAAGTTTACGTCAGTAGATGAACTGTGTTTAAAGAGATTTTAGTATGGACTTGTTTTTCCTGGCTTTAGTATGGGGCCAAGTGATCGATTTTTTATATAATTTATTTAATTCTTGTTGGTAGATCTAGGCGTTCATAGCTGATAATGGAATTGGATCAGGCTGAATTTTTTACATCTTAACATTTGGATTTAAAATAAACTTTTGAAAATTTACTAGTTCATAATTCTGAATCTCGTTTCTTTTTTTGTCAATGCGAAGCTATGTCAATCAGTTTGGCATTGTGTTTTTAAATCCTTTTTTAAAGATAATTTTAAAAGTGTTTTTGCCCCAAAAGATTTATTTACTGAATCTTGTTATGTATTTTTCCACAGAATTCTTCGTGAGAGAAAGGAATGTCGAAGACTATATCCTCAAAGGAAAACACCATGAACTTCAAAAGTAGGTGAAGGCATCCAAGATGTATCCAAAATTGAGCCAGAAAAAGAGTCTCCGGGTTTGAAGCTGTTTTCTTTAGTATTATTTTCTTTATTGTTGTAATTTATAGTTGACTATTTTGAATAATATTTCATAATTTGCTGAATATTTCATTATTTGCATTTTTTTTTTTTTTTGGGGTTCATTTTGGACAATACCTACTCCGACCTGAATTAATAACTGACCTGAATCAGTAATCCAAACCATTTTGCAACATCTGTTATTACATAGGTGGACAAGATATCATATAGTAACATTTCAAAGAGTACAAGAATTTTGTTCTTGTTTTAAGGGGGAAAAAAATATTTTTCATTGGATGATGTAAGTATTAGTTATAAAATTATTGTTTAATGTAGTATTCTTAAAACATAAAATTTAATAGTTTGATTGTTTATTAAATAGAAGTTCTTTTTTTATCTGTATGTTAAACTTAAAATTTATGTTTGAAATCATGGTATATGTTTATTTGGAGCTACAAGCACATGCAAATGAAAGAATAGGAAGCAAAGCAAAGAACTTATTTGCATTCCTCAAGGCTGCGGCCACGGCATTGCTTGACACCATTACCAACTCAGGAAAGCTTCTCATCCATTCATGCTTCATCTAATGATCTTTTAGGATAGCAATGGATGGAGTTCTTCGCTGGTAATTCGAATTTTTTTTTTTTATTCCAATTCTGCTGTGCTCTATTTGTGAACATGTTAAGATTTGGAGGTTTTGCTTATTTTCCTTTAGTAAGTTTATCCATGTGCAGTTCCTAGTAAAATTGATGAAAGGGCTATTAATATGAAAAGTTGCTTAGTCCATGGAAAAGAAATATAGACCATACCCTTTTTTTTCTGAACTTTGCTAAGGCCATTGTGCGTACTTTAGTTAATGTTGGGACCCAAGATTTTATTGGACGGAAGAACATGTGTATATACCTTTTAATTTCCCATCTTACCTTGATTTCATTGATTTCTTTTTTCAATGAGGATTTCTTTGAATTGAACTGCTTATTGTCTTTGTTTCTAATAAATTATTCTTGCAATTCTATTGATTATTAAAACTGGTATCCTCTATTATTTTGTTTCAGTCTCATCTTATGTTTAGACTGGTCTCCCAAATCATTAAGGTAACATTCCGTAGTTTTTCTCTTCTAAAAATTTCCATTTTAAAAATATTTAGTTATTTGCATCCTGTCTTTCTTTTAAATTGCGACTTCCATTTTTGATTGATTGATTGATTGGCTTTTGGAGGTGAATCAAATTGTGATTGTATGCATGTGTTCTTGATAGAGCGAGTTCTGTGAAAAGTGATTATTTGAGTGCTATAATGAGATGACGATAGCAAGCATATTCTTTCTGTCTAATTTTTCTTTGAGTTATATTTTTTTGGAATCCATAATATAGGTTATAGTTTTAATATGTAATATTATTGAGTTGCTAGGTAAGTCATATTATAGTTTGAAGACCTCTTATTAAAACTTGAGGTTTAAAAGAAAGAAACATTTACGGATCCAATTTTTAATCATCGACATATTGGAATATTTCATTTTTCCATTTATTGAAAGATTATCTAGGAAACAAAAATTGATTTTGATTTTTCTTGGATAATGTAACACGGAAGGATCGTTCGTTTCTCATATCAAAAATAGTACAAAGGAGGATTAGAATATAGTTTGAGGGCTAGGGTTTGACTTTGGCATTGATTGACTTTAAAAGTTGTTTTCTAAAGGGTCAATTGCTTCAGTAAGCATTTTTGTGTTTTTCATATTAGATTTCATGATGTGTTATTCATGCAATCATGAATCATATTCATAGTCCTGAAAGTTTTGATCTTGTTAGTTCTAGATGTATTCTCCTCTTTCTATTTATTCCAAATATCACTACGTCGTTAAATTAAAGTAGATATAAAAGTTTCGCAGGACAAGTATGCAAGTGGAGAGTAATTTCTATATTCTGTCACTTTCACATCAACAAATGAATTTCAAGTTTCTTGCGTTGTTATGATGTTTTGATTTTTGCGCATGAATGTTATCATTTCTCAAAAGCTATTTTAGTAAATATTGCTGCTGTATTGTTTATTTCTGCAGTAGTTTCATTGTGTTTCATGCTAGAAAAAGGAAAAAAGGCTAAAAACCATGTTGATTTGATTTTAGTTGTTTGTTTTAGTTTTTTCCTGTTGTGGTATTGATATTCCTACCATTTCAAATGCTATGGTAATTAGTAATCTAGTCATTTATAAGTGCTCTGGTTACCTGAACAGTGTGTTTGGGTATAATAAAATACGTCCAAAATAAATTATAAAAATTGTGGAAACTATAATAAATAAGTAAACAAATAATAAAATACATCCAAAATAAACAAGGTTTAGATTTTGATTGCCTTTTACTTATAAGAATAAATCTATATGCTGATAAATTTTTTCCAGTTATTGGTAGGTGCTTAATTTCTATTGCATTTTGTGAGTTTTTCATATTAGATGCTATTTCATGATTTATATGATATATTCCTGCAATCGTGAATCAGTACTGAAATTTTGTTCTTGTTTGTTGTGGATGAATTTATCTTTTAAAGATCACTTTGTCGTTAAATGAAAATTGACGTAAAGCTTGACTAGAACAAGTATCGGGTAGAGATTAATTTTTATATTCTGAATATTGCTGTTAGAAAATTTCTTTAAAAAAATATGGTTAAAAATCAGTGTATATAGGTTTCTGTTTATTTTGTATTAAAGTTGGTTTTTTCTATTGAAAACAAAGTTTATTTGAAATTATGAATATTTTTTATTGTTTTGCAGAATTATTTTCTAATATCATTTGTTTTTTCCTTTTTGTATGCAGAAACCCCCGAAAACTAGCAGCATCTGAAGTCTAGCTTTTGAAAGTTGTAAATTGAGTTGGTGTTGTATTGGTTTTATTTGATTCTAAATGTTTTTAAAATTATTTTCCACAAGCTTGTAAAAAATTCTCATAAACCTGTTTGGATGAATGGAATTTTTTGTTTGATTAATTTTTTTAACATTGGATAAATTAATAGGGCATTGTGATTTCAAAAAACAAGTTCAAAAAAAAAAAAAAAACCCTAAACCCTAAATCCAAAATTCTCTCAACAGCCGCCACTTTGCCTTCACTGTTTTGCTGCCGGAATGGCTTCCCCGGGCACCGGTGGTGGTCCCCAGCCACCACCGGCGCACCCCCCACTGCCGGCCACCCCCCCCAGCCTGAGCAGTCCCTCCACCAGCCCCCCCGTGCACCACGTCGGTCCTCACGTACACGGGTCCTTTCCAAACGAATTGGTTTTCCGGCCACCATAACCACTTCTGGTGCTACTGTGGCACTGCCAGCAACTTCTGACCCCGATGGTGCCCACTGTTCCGACGACCAGCGTCAGTTGCGTGAATCCCGTGGCCCAAACCCACGTCAACTTGGCCGGATTTCCTCCCCCACCCCCTCCTCATGCATGGCGGTCGATTCTGTCACTAATCGTGGGCCTCAACTGGCCGCACCTCATCCCGATGATCAGGCAGCATCTCCCCCCCCCTCTTGGCCGGTGATGCTGACCTCTCTCCGCTGCTGTCAGATGACCCTCTTCCCCAAAACACCACCATCCCGTCGTCTCGACCACAGGCCGTGGCTCCCTCCTCCAATATCCCTCTGCTTTTGGCTGCAGTTTGTGGTGGCTCACGGTTGCCACCTTCTTCCCTCAACATCAGCCAGCATGCGGCCAGCCATGCTCACCACCTATTGGTTGCAGCGTGTGGTATGATCCAGCCCTTTGCAGCTGTCTCCAAGCCACCAATGGCTCACCTAGCCTCGAATGAGCCACTAGGTTACTCGGATGAGCCTCCTGCTCCACGCCAAACCGAGCCCACACACCTGTCCGCACGGGCCAATGATGCTTCGGCCATGCCCCAGCCCCCTCCACAGCCCGTGCAAGCTCCCCCACACAGCCCACACCACCCACAAAACCTAACTAAGCCGAGCTCAAGGCCTAAGGATGGTGATCTGCCCCGTGCACTAGTCTCGGGTTTGCCTCAGCTTGGGGTGCCTCCCTCCAACCAGCCTCCACCAAGTTCAGCTCATGACTCTACATTACCTATCCCTCATGCTGTTACGGCTAGTGCACATAAATCTTCCCATATTCACCATGCCACCGGTACCCAACCCTTAACTTCTAAGCCATCATTTGCCTCGATTTTGAACCCCGCAGTCATCCTTAACCCAACCGCCCCCCCTAGGCCCCATAAGTCTTTCCTTGCTGCAGTTACTGGCTCTACGGAGCCCACAGTTCTGGTTAAGCCGACTTCCCTCTATCGTGGCGAGCCCGCCATCCATTTTACAGCAGCGGAAATACAAGCCATGGCTGAGCCAGTTAAATTGGCTCTGGTTGGTAAGTTTTCTTTTGGCCGGCCTTCTATGGACGCTATTCGGAAGTTCTTTGTCACTCTGGGTTTGAAAGGAAGTTGTCAAGTCTCCTTGCTCGACAATCGGCATGTGTTGATTAAACTCTCTTTGGAAGAAGATTATTCGCGTGTGTGAGTGCGCCAGACTTGGTATGTTAATGGTTGAGGCATGCGCGTCTTTAAGTGGAGCACTGATTTCCGCTGTTCGGCGGAGTCACCTATTGTTCCGGTATGGGTATCACTTCCGTACTTGCTCGTTCATTTTGTCCATTGCAAATCTGCTTTATTTTCTATTGCGACTGCCATTGGTATGCCATTACGTGTTGATCATGCCACGACCTCGGTTAATCGGCCGTCGGTAACTTGAGTTCTGGTGGAGTATGATGTTTCGAAACCGCTGTTGCCTCGTATATGGATTGGAGAGGGGGATTCCGGATTTTGGCAGGACGTTATCTTTGAGCGGGTCCCAGCTTATTGTTCCTCATGTAGGCATCTTGGTCACTCTGCGGATTCCTGCTACGTTGCTAATCCCGGGCTTCGCAAGCCCACGCAGCCTATTGGTGAGGCCCAGAATCAGGGCCCATTACGAGTTGCAACACCTGCTTTTCAATCGCGGGAGAGTCGTGCTCCCCTTACTGATCACCAGCCTCCTGTGACTCAGGGTCAGCGTCTGGCCTCTGATGAGTGTTTCTGTGGGTGAGCCGATTCGGCCTTCTTCGGGAGGTCCGCCTAGTCACCCATGGCCCTCCGATGTTGTTGATGCTCGCTCAACTGAGCACGGACGTTCCCGAGTTTGATGATGTTGGGGTGCAGAGGGCTTCCCCCGGCTCTACTCTCCAGGCTACAGCCGCTGCTATTTGCTCCCCGGTTATGGGTATTCACTCTCCTCCTCCAAACCTCTCATCTCAATCAGACGAGGAGTTTATCCCCGCGGACAATCCTGTAGCTGATGAGTACTTTGCTTCTGAGCCTGAGGGTACCGGGGGGCATTATCGTGACTTCAATATTGCTGGCCCGCACTCCTCCCGTTCTAGGAAAGGTCGTAAGCACCGCAAGCGACGTTCTGGGCGTTTGCATTGATGATTTCGCATTTATTTTTCCATTACATTGTATTTGGTTTCCATTTCCATTTGTTCTTTGTTCTCTTTCTTCTGCTTGGAGGTTTTGGTTTATGTCCCCCTCCATATGTATTTTTTGTTTTATTTTAATAATCTACAGGTAAGGGGTTCCCGCCTAACCCCCCACCCTTGGGTGGTTTTTTTTTTAAAAAAAAAATAGGGCATTGTGATTTCATTTTCAAACAAATGCAACAAGCCATTTAAGGAGTAATAAAAATACCCCAAAATCATAATCTTATGTTATTACTATAGTGTTATAGTGTTATATTTTCTTAATGCCATGTGATTCGTGACAAACATTGAAAAACTATTTAAGCCCTGAAAAATTGAAGAACTTATTTTGTAAATTGAAAATTATATGCATATTTAAAAGAAAACTATACTCATTGAAAAGAAAAATGAAGTTAACAAATTATAATTATTTGAATGACAAGTGAGCATAAATGTGATCAAAGGTCAAAATCTCAAGTACAGATGATCAAATTCATGAGCAAGTTTCTTGAAGTTATAAATAATGATTTCAATTAAAGAAAAATATTTCGACGTCTTAAGTTTTGTAACTTGAAAAAAATCAGTTGCATAATCAAAATGTTAATAATATCTTAATAATCTAAAATGAGTACAACAATAGCGTACGACATATATACATTCTTATTATATTTAACTAAAAATCTTATTAGGCATGATAGTCATAATAATAGTTGTAGTTATATCAAAAATAAATAATAATAGTAGTAATAAAATAATAATACTACTTATAATAACATGAATTTTTTATTGAAGTGATGAGAAATTAAAGAAACTCTTTTGAAAAGAAATTAGAGTGGTAAAATTTTTATACAAATTAATTTTTTTAATTAAATTTATTTTAAAGATAAATAATTCGAATTAATTGATATTTATAATGGGGTATCCAACAAGGGAAAAATGGAGATGTTTCAACAAAAATATATTAAGTAAGCTTCAATTTTGTAAGTTAAAATATTTTGTAACTTAATTTATATCGTCATAGCTTTAGAAGCATAGCAATTGCAATCATTCTTACTTTTTATTTATTTATTTACCATTAAAGTTATGAAAAATTAAAGTAATTAGTTTGAAAATAAAGAGAAAGATGAAAATAAAGGCATAAATTATTTTAAATTAAACTAAATACTATTAATTAAAATTAGAATAAATATGTATAAAGATTAAAAGCTCAAGTATACATATAATCAAGTTCAAAAGAACTCATAAAGCAATGAAGATAAAAAGAAGGATACTCATTATAAAAAAAAAATGTTGTTAACAAATCTCATGAGGCAGGATGGTAATAATAATAATTGTAGTGAGAGTAAAAAATAAATAATAATAATAGTGATAATAATACAAGTATAATATAATAATATTCATAATTAATAACATAAATTTTTTATTGAAGTAATAATAAATTAAGAAAACTAATTTGAAAAGAAAATAGAGTGGTAAAAAATTAATTTCAGTTCAAAAAAATCTTAATTCTTGATGTATCATAGTTTAAAGATAAATAAATATAATTAATTGAATGATAAAATGGGCATAATATTTATAAAGATCAAAATTTAAGTATAAATAAATTCAAGTTTAAGAAATCTCATGAAGTCATTTGATCCAAAAAAGGAAAAAAAAAGATAATTCAACACAAATAGATTAGGAAAGTTTTAATTTTTATAAGTTTAAATATTTTTACAACTTTTCCTCTCATAACTCGTAAAAATAAATTTTTTGATAAGCATGGCAATTGCATGCACTCTCACATGTTATTTTTTTTAATTTACTATCGAAGTTTTGAAAAAATAAAGAAATTATTTTAAAAAGTAAAGAGAAATGAAAATAAATGCATTAATTTATTTTAAGGATAACTAAAAATAATCAATTGAGATAATAAAATGAGAATAAATATGTATAAAGACTTAATGCTCAAGTATATATACAATCAAGTTCAAGGATCTCATAAAGTAATGAAAATAGTTTTAAAAAAAAGACTTAGATTATGGACACAAAATATTGGAAAAGATTAAGGGTTGTAATAAAGATTTTTCAATATTATATGGTAAGTTGATATTTACTAAAATAGCAAGGAATCAAACATAATTCACCTTATTAATATTATTTTTTTGGTAATACAAGTAAATTTGATATTAAACTCAAATAATTAAAATTTTATAAAGTTAGTTGGAATATTGAAAGCAAAACTAGTGGAATAATAGTTGAAACATATAAACATATATGTGAGAAAGTATAACCAAAATTAGGGACTTATTTAACCAAAAATAAAATTGTAAAATATAAATTTGGCATCTAACCCAAATAATTAGAATCTTACCAGCTTAATGGGAATATTAAACACAAAATTATAGAAATAATTAGCTGAAACACATGAATCAAAAAGAGAGAAAGTGTCAGAAAAATTAGGAACTCATCCAACAAGAAATGAAAGTTACTTGGAATCTAACCTAAAATATTGGTATTTAACAAATTTAGTAGGAATATGAAATACAAAACTAGTGACTAATAAGTTGAGACATATGAACCTATAAATGAAAAATTTAACAAAAATTAGAAACTAATCTAACTAAAAAAGTAATTTTGATATTTAACCCAAATAACTGGAATCTTACCAAGTTAATTGGAGTATTGAATGCAAAACTAGTGGAATAATTATTGAAACATATAAACATATATGTGAGAAAGTATAACCCAAATTAGGAACTTACCTAGCCAAAAATAAAATTAAAAAAAAAATTTGGTGCCCAACCCAAATAATTGGAATCTTACCAAATTAATAGGAATATCCAACACAAAATTAGAAGAATAATTAGCTGAAACAAATAACCAAAAAGAGAGAAAGTGTCACGAAAATTAAGAACTCATCCAACAGGAAATGAAAGTTACTTGGAATCTAACCCAAACTATTGATATTTAACGAATTGACTAGTAATATCAAACACAAAACTGCTAACTAATAGGTTGAAACATATGAATCTATAAATGAAAAAGTTTAACTAAAATTAGAAACTAACTTAACTGAAATTAGAAACTAACCTAAACAAAAAAGTAGTTTTGGTATTTAACCAAAACAACTGGAATCTTACCAAGTTAATTGGGATATTGAACGCAAAACTAATGAAATAATAATTGAAACATATAAACACATATGCGAGAAAGTATAACCCAAATCAGGGACTTATCTAACCAAAAATAAAATTGTAAAAAGTAAAATTGGTACCTAACTCATATAATTGGAATCTTACCAAGTTAATGGGAATATTAACTACAAAACTAGAGGAATAATTAGCTGCAACACATGAACCAATAAGAGAAAAAGTGTAACGTGTATTTGGAACTAATTCAATGAGAAGTGAAAGTTGCTTGAAATATAACCCAAAATTTTGGCATTTAACGAATTTAGTAGGAATATCAAACACAAATATAGTGGATTAATAAGTTGAAACATGTAAACCTATAAATGAAAAACTTTGACCAAAATCAGGAACTAATCCAACAAAAAAAAAGTAATTTAGGTATTTAATCTAAATAATAAAATTTTACTAAGTTAATTGGAATATTAAATACAAAACTAGTGGAATAACAGTTGAAACATAAAAACTAAAAGGGGAGAAAGTATAACCAAATTTAGGAATTTATTCAACTAGAAATGAATTTACTTATAATTTAACCTAAATTATTAGTATTTAACCAATTTAGTAAGAATATTAAACACAAAACTAGTGGATTGGAAAGTGGAAATAAATGAACCTATTAGTAAGGAAGTTTAACCAAAACCAGGACATGTGAAATTAACTTAGAACGTCTATTTAATATATTGATATTTAATCAAAAGTGTTGAGATATAATTATTTTATTTTTTAACTTTCATTTAAATTAAAAATATTTTTTATGTTAATTATTTATAAATTTACTTAATTTTTTTCATTTTATTTTTTCTGCATTAGAAATGATTTTTTTTTTAAATTATTGAATGAACAACTGGTAAAAATACAGTTGTTCAAGTTGAGAAAATGGGCCCTGTACTATAAGATGGCTCATGAAATGTCCCAACTGAAATCTTACAGGATCCCGAAAAATCTGCAAAATTGGGAAATGACCTATACAATTCACATAACTTTATTATTTTTGTTATTATTGAAACTGCAATTCACATTTGTTTATTATTATTTTTTATAATATTGAAAGTACAATTCAGTATCTTTACCCACACAAATGTACAGAATAGTCAGACTAGCAGCAGCGACCACTCGTTGGTAGATCGTGCCAGCCTATACAATCTCATCAGCTTCTATATGTATATGTTAAAAAAAAAAAAAAGAGAGAGAGAGAGAATTGATCCTTTGGTTGCATAAAGAAACGTTTCAACAGTCGGCCTTGGTTACAATGTTAATTTACATTGTTCTTGTCGAAATTATGTCACCCATGAGCTCTTTACGATTTTCATATGTGTATATATAAGATGGATTTCACAAACAAGAAGCCACCACTTTTTTATTTTCTGAAAGAGCAAAGATGTGAATGATTCTGAGAAACATTTTTCAAAACAATAAGTTCAAAAATTGCCATCAATTTCCAAATCATCACCTCAAGAAGAAGAATCAAAACCACCAGCTGCACCATGGACGATGTTCAAATCATTTCCGCCGAAGCTATCAAGCCTTCGTCTCCAACTCCAAAACATCTTAGAACATATGAACTTTCTATGCTTGATCAAATGTTTTCTAATTTATACACGCCCTTTGTTTTCTTCTACTCAGCCAATAAGCACCAAGATTTCAGGAAAAATTCTGAATTTCTGAAGCAATCTCTCGCGAAAACATTAACCCACTACTACCCGTTTGCTGGAAGATTCATTGATAACTTTGAATGTAATGATCATGGAGTTACGTATATTGAAGCTTATGTTGGCTGTGATAAGTCAAAGTTTATTCAACCACCGAATTTGGAGCCGATGCAACAATTAATCCCACCAAGCCCACAATCACTGAAATTAGAGGCTTCTGAAAGAGAGCTTTTGGCTGTTCAATTAAATTATTTTAGTATCGGTGACGTGGCAATTGGTATTTGCATATGGCATGGACTGACAGATGGTTCAGCGATCTCCAACTTCATGAAATTATGGGCTGAGATCAATCGTGGAGTAAATGAAAATATTTACAATAACGTCGTTTCAGATTGCACCTCTTTGTTTCCGCCGCATAATTCACTAAAGGATCAGCATATAAAGCCACGATTAACGTCTAAAGTTGTGTTCAAAAGATTGTTTTTTGATGGCAAGAATATAGCTGCTCTAAAAGAGGTGGTGAACAAAGAAATAATGGTAGGCAGTTTTGATAATGAGTTACAAGCATCACGTTTCATGGTTGTTTCATCTCTCATTTGGGGTGCTTTCATCGAGGGCAGTTAATGACAAGTTGTACCTCATGCAATGTATTATACTATGAATTTGTGGAGCAATATGAATCCACCAATGATTCCACAATGCATGGGTAACATTTTTGGGTTTGTAAGGGCAGAATGGTCACCAGCCGAGGATGATGACATAGAGGTAACAAGCTTAGTGAAAAAAGTGATAAAAGCAAAGAGAAATGTAAGCAATGTGATGAATAATATTGAGGACTTAGGTTTCATGAAGGATATGAATGAAGCATGGGAAGATTCAAGGTCATCAATTTTAAATAGTGTGGTTGGGTTGCCTTATTACGAAGCTGATTTTGGTTGGGGGAAGCCTGTTTGGTGGAGTGGTGGGTCGATGTCATTACCTAATGGTGCTCTTTTATCAGATACAAGTGATGGTAAAGGAGTAGAAGCACGGGTCGTATTATACGAGGAAGACATGGACAAATTCGAAAAAACATAGCATCATGACTCATGCTTCCTCTAATCCTAGCATACTTATACCAAAGTGACGATATTTAGCTTGTTTTGAATTTAAAAGAGTGGTTACTTAATTATATTATTTTCTCTTTGTTTCTTTTTTATTTTAATTGTCTTTGTAATCTTCAATTAAATGCCACTGCGATTGCGTGTAATTAGCTAAATGGTTATATAAGCCACGAAATGATGATGAGTAAAGGATATTATTTATGAATTTAAATTTAGTGTTAAGTTTTTTATAACAGTATATAATTAAAATTTAATTACATATTATTTGTAATTCAATAATCACCACTCATTGAATCCAAATCCTTTGTATATAATGTCTAACACTTGTGTTGTTTCGAGGTTATTTGGATTTTACAATTTTTTAAATCTTATTAATTGATCATCGGTACTGACATCTACTTGAATTTTTAAGGATGGCGATAAAATTAACGTTGAATTGACCATCATGAAAAAAATATATTAAAATCATATGAAATTATCTATAACTAAGAATAATTAAAAAACACGTTAAGACCATATAATTTTATCACTGTTTTTGACACCATTCTAAAACCCTGGTGGATAAATATATTTTCATTGATCAATAAGATCACCTAGCTACTAATATCAATAAAAACAATCAAACCATTATTTGCCTCCTCACCCTTCTTATTGTACTCTTCTTACACAAAAAGTCTGAATGCATGGCTATGAGCCTATTTGTGAATAACAATCGATCCATTTCCCTCTCCCCTGTGCCTTTAAAAACACATTTCCTATTTATCCCCTGCCTTCTATCTCATGAATCGCCACTTTCATTCACTTGTTAGAGAAATTAATTTGCAAATGGCTATAAAAAAAAAAAAAAATCAAGATGACGCATAAAATAAATCACACGCCATACAACAGAGGGATATAACAATTTAATGTAATTTATCTTGAATTGGGCCGCATACTGATAATATAAATTAATTTGAAATTCTCTTGCATAAATAACAAATAAATATAATTTAAATAAAAAAATTTCTATAAAGAAAATAAATTAAAAATGTTTTTTATTATTTTAGTTGACTCCACTAAACTTTATCGTTATCAAACTATTTTCAGAAAGGAAATTACGAAGAACTACATCTTGAAGACCATAGGTCCAATTATATTATTTGGAAGTTAAAATTGAAGTTAAGAAGCATTACTCTTGCAAGCAAGAGAAAGGTGCATGGCACCATTCATGGAGGGACTTTCTCTTCCAATGATATTATTTGAAAGTTAAAATCGAAGCCAAGCATTTAAAATTTTGATTTTAAATCTCTGAAGATTGGATATCAAGTGTCATAGTCATTAGTGATATTATCCTTTTCAGAAAGCCCAAAATTTTTTTTTTCAAATTTCATTTCAAATGATGTGATATACGATATATCATTCATTAAATGGTTGATAATTTTTCATAAAATTTAGTGGCGAGATAAACGAATCACATTATCCCCAAATGGCCAATGTAGATTAATTAAATAATATTATAAAATACTATTTGCTTAAAGGTTTGGATAGGAATAAGAAATCATATCTCACCCTCTGAATACCAACCTTTCTCCCTATTATTATTCAGACTCAAACAATCATGGACGCAAACCGTATTCACAACCAACCTAGCTATGCCCGAGAGACTAATTATTCTTATCCTTAAGCTCACCTTGTGAAACTTGTTACTAATTTCTATTTTACTTGAATTGTTTTATATGGTATTCTATCATACCTTACGACGGAGCATCCCTGCCATATATTTTACTGAAGTTTAAATTTAATGGAGGAAATTGAGAAATGGATTCTTCAAATCAAATATTTATGCCATTAAACTTTTAAATCGAATATAAAATCAAATTTGTAGTCACCTATTCTCCTCGCAAAGCAAAGAAAAGATTCTTGAGCTCTTTACTTGCTCCATCTTCTCTCTAGAGTACACAAACGTCTAGCAAAGATTTACAAAATAGACATGGTATTAGAACTATTGTCATTTGCTCTACTAAATTTCACTACAGATAAATGTACCTTACTTGGACCACAAGTTCCATTGTTGCGAGAAGCAATAAATTTATTTGAAAAATCGTGCCATTATTAGCGATATACCAGATTTCATTTCCATGGAAAGTCTAGCAAATTTTTCAGTTGCGTGGTACTCAAATGCTAATTGGTTCTCTTCGCTATCGTCCAGGCCGTTAGAAACGAATCAAACGATGGGTGGTGGCTGAGATTCCAATGTTTTGACTACAAAAGCTGCTCTAATGGAAGCTTGCATTGTCAAGTTTTTTAATTATAGCAGATATATATTTGACTTCTAACTTGTGTGTTGAGTATTTAGAAGTGCATAACAATCCATTGGTTTTGAGTGAGATGAATATATTTTTGGCTAGTATCAACATGTACTTGTTTTGAATAAAAGAATTGTTAATTTGTTAATTATATTTCTTCTCTCTTGTTTTTTTCCCTGATTTTTCCAATTAATTTCTTACAATGTTAAATAAAAAAAAAAACATTTCCATGATATTATCATGGAAGTAGGAATTCTTAAAAAATTTCTTTGCGAAACATTAATTTATTTTAATTTATTTTATTACTTATAAAATTAGGAGTGAGTAAAGCATAAATTAAATTTTTAGCCCTCTACCTAACTTGAATTTGAATATAAGAAATTTATATCCTTCTATATAACTCAAATTTCAGCAAAAGTATCAAAAGTTAATTTTATGACTTTTTTGTTTAATTTCACATCTTATCATATACATAAACACTAATTAAATAACTTTCTTTTCCATGGTTGGGTGTGAAGGGAAATTGATCATGTGACCTATTCTTTTCACTATAAGTGGCTAAACAACTCGACTTATCCCCTAAGAGGTATGAAAGTTATTTTTTGCCGATTAATATTCTTATGACATTAAAATAAAAACTAACTAGTATATTTACGGACAAATCTTAAATATTTGTTACTTTCCTAGAAATTTTAAGTGTTGTGAAAATTTTAGTAAACAAGATATATATGTACACCTTTCGGGTTCATGGAATTTGCCTACGGATTTTATTTTACATTCTTTATTAATTTCCCTTCTTTCTATTTACTAAATATATGTTCTTATGTAACAAGTACAAGAATTATTATAATTTGATATATCTTAATAAAATCTTTTGTAACAACCCACCCTGAATTCTAGAAGGAATCCGAGGGCGGTCCCTAGATTCAATTTATAACTCAAGCATGGTAGAAGAGTTAAAACTAATAAACTTAAAAATCTTTGTATAATATATAAAAGTCCAACCCTTAAACAGTGGAAAAAATTAGTTCAACCCTTAAACAGTGGAAAATTTTAAAATTTACCACGCTATCTATCATCCTCAACCTAGGTTTTCTCTTCACTTAAGATGAATCAATCTTGATCTCTAAAAATCGCAATAAACTTTAGTGAATACAAGAATTAGTAAAGAAAGCAATTTTTCATATACCAAAATACGTACATACTTATATATAATACAAATGCACGATATGCAGCGCTCTTTGAGAAAACATGGTAAAAAATGTTTTTCAAAACATGGGGTCACT
Organism: Murraya paniculata; assembly: GCA_030449075.1. Lineage (NCBI taxonomy): Eukaryota > Viridiplantae > Streptophyta > Magnoliopsida > Sapindales > Rutaceae > Murraya > Murraya paniculata. The sequence goes on along the minus strand of JAEVFN010000027.1, from coordinate 190,300 downwards.
TTCAAAACATTTCTTTTCAAATCAATTACTTAAACTACCTTCATTCAATTACTACTTACTATGACTTTCACTTAACATTCATACTTTCACATAATACTTATTTTGGGCTTTACACAAGCATCCTTCACCCACTTCTTAACATAGCATATAGATGCTTACTAAACGAGTAATGAATTCAAGCATCCAAGGAAAAAAGGAAATTTACTTACTTTCTTCAACATCAGCTTGTTAAAACTCACTTTCTCATTTCATAGAAAACAAAATGTATGTTTATGCTTATGCCAATACACCTTCACACACACACACATGTCCATATAGACAATCACACTAATCACATTACACACCACATATATATTTATGTCCTAGTATATAATTCAAATTTCAACGAAAGTTAATTTCACATTCCATCCTATACATAAACATCAATTAAATAATTTTATTTTCTTGGGTTGATAGGAGTGGAAAATGATCATGTGCCCTCTTATTTTCACTATAAGAGGACGAACCAACTCGACTTACCCTGTGAGAGATACAAAAAGTTGTTTTTTGCTAATTAATAGTCCAGTGACATTAAAATAAAATAATAACTAGCATATTTATGGATAAATCTTAAATATTTGTGTTTCTTTCATAGAATATTTAAGTGTTGTGCAAATTTTAATAAACAAGATATGTATGCACAGCTTTCGGGTTCATGGACTTTACCAGTGGATTTTATTTTATTTTATTCATTAATTTTCCTTCTTTCCACATATTAAATATACAATCTTATATAACAAGTAACAAGAATTATTAAAATTTGATATATCTCAATCTGATCTATTGACTCAATAGGGGGTGAGCACCAAGTTGTGCCTTGTCACTGGCATATTCAGACTTCAGATCCGGAGAGTGAGATTTTTTTTAATATTGTCTATTATTGAAATCGCCTTCATTTGTTGACTTTGTATCTTTTCTAGGGGATTCGCTTTGATTTTCTTTATTACTTTGGAGATCCGATCTTTTCGGAAGCAATTACGCAAGAAACTTATAATATAAATATGATGAATTTGGCTGCACTGTATATGCCACTCAACACTCACATTGATGAATAATTCCTCAAAGCCAGCAAAAGATGGCAGTGACTCTCAAAAACATTTTCCGAATAACTGGTTCCAAATTAATCACCAATAATGTCCAAATCTTCACAAAAAGAAGTATCAAAAGTGCCACCTCTGATGTTCAGATCATTTCCGCCGAAAAAGTCAAACCTTCACTTCCAACGCGAAAACATCTTAGAACCTATAAACTTTTGTTGATTGATCAAATGAATTCTGGTGTTTACATTCCCCTAGTTTTCTTCTACTCGGGCAGTTGGAAGCACCAAGATTTCAGAAAAAAATCCGATTTGTTGAAGCAATCTCTCGCAAAAACATTAACCTACTACTACCCTTTTGCTGGAAGATTGATTGATAGCTTTTCGGTCGACTGTAATGATCATGGGGCTGCATTTATTGAAGCTTATGTTGGCTGTGATATATCAAAGTTTCTTCAACCACCAGATATGGAGCTTCTACAACAATTAATCCCACCTAGTCCACAATTATCAAATTCAGAGATTTCTGAAAGAGAACTTTTGGCTGTCCAAGTAACTTTGTTCAGCAGCGGTGAAATGGCAATTGGTGTTTGTTTTTCCCATGGATTGGCCGATGGTTCAGCAATCTTTAACTTCATGAAAACCTGGGGAGAAATCGCTCGTGGGGTGATTAATGATAATGATGACATTTGCCATAACAATATCGTTTTAGATTGCACCTCTTCGTTTCGGCCCGTAAAGTTTCCACAGCAGTATCAAGTCCCAAGCCCACAATCTTCACGCAACATTGTGTTCAAAAGATTGGTGTTTGATGGCAAGAAGATAGCAGCTCTAAAGCAGAAGGTGAATAAAGAATTTGCGGGTAATAGTTTTGACGATGGGTTACAAGTAACGCGTTTCGGGGTTGTTTCAGCACTCATTTGGGGTGCCTTCATCGCTGTAGCGCGTGAAAGAAAGAGGGCAATTGATAACAAGTTGTATTCGCATGCAATGTACTATATACTATGAATTTGCGTAACAAGATGAATCCACCAATGTTTCCACGATGCATGGGTAACATTTTTCAGCTTGTACGGGCAGAATGTTCACTAGCCGAGGATGATGCCATAAAGGTAACAAGTTTAGTAAGAGAAGAGGTAAAAGCCAAGAGAATGGGAAGAGATGTGATCGATAATAATGAGTATTTAGGTTTCATTAAGGATTTGTATGAAGCATGGGAAGATTCAAGGTCATTTCCTTTAACTAGTGTGGTTGTGTTGCCTTATTATGAAGTTGATTTTGGTTGGGGGAAGCCTGTTTGGTTTAGTCTCGGGCCCATATTGTTGCCTGATATTGCTCTTTTGACAAGCACAAGTGACGGTGAAGGAATAGAAGCATTGGTGCTAATGTTTAAGGAGGACATGGACAAATTTGAACAAGAAACCAGCATCATGGTTTATGCTTCCCCTAACCCTAGCATATTTATAAGGAAGTAGGCAGTTAATTTTATTTATCTTGCTTTGAATAAAATAATTGTCTTCTAGTTAGAATAGTAATATGCTTACAAAGTTGAGATTATTGTACAATAACTGTATCTCTTTATTATCATACTTCTCTATAAATAAAATCCTGTTATGTATGCATACTTTCGATCAGCGAAAAACCAGCAATCATATGGTGTGTGTGGGGAAGACTGGAAAAAAAAAATATACGTAATGTTTTTCTTTTTTTTCCTTTTATCATATTTTTTGGTACCAAGGTACAACTATTGTATCATATTTTGGCATCAAATTTCATTAAAGGATCTACGTAAGTAGTTATATTGGACAAGCATAGCTGCAACTCTGAATATACGACATAAAATGTATGTGATGTCATGATGTGCATGTTGCCAATAAGAGGAAATTTCAGTAGCTCAGGGAGGGATTTCTTATTAGGGCTTGGATATTTGAATACAATTTTGAAGAAGAAGATTAGACAAGGAAGCTCCATCAAGAAGAGAGAAATTGGGCCATCGACTTCAAAACTTACTTTGATACATGTAAGCTAAATTAATTTTATTGATCTCTTATCAAGTATATGGTATTGACGCACGCAACAAAATTTTATGCGTACAGAATATTTAAAGTTCTAAACTCTCAAAATTTATTCAAATGTGCAAATAAGAGATTGGACTGACTATGATTTGGTAAATAGCCTTTTTTTACTATTATAGGCATCGCTATACTAACCCCCGAAAATTTAGTTTAAAATCTTAAAATAATTTAACTATATATATATATATATATATAAACCACCCAAGGGTGGGGGGTTAGGCGGGACCCCCTTACCTGTAGATTATTAAAATAAAACGAAAAATACATATGGAGGGGGACATAAACCAAAACCTCCAAGAAGAAGAAAAAGAACAAAGAACAAATGGAAATGGAAACCAATTACAGTGTAACGGAAATATAAATGCGAAATCATCAATGCGAACGCCCAGAACGTCGCTTGCGGTGCTTACGACCTTTCCTAGAACGGGAGGAGTGCGGGCCAACAACACTGAAGTCACGATGATGCCCCTCGATACCCTCAGGCTCAGAAGCAAAGTACTCATCAGCTACAGGATTGTCCGCGGAGCTAAACTCCTCGTCTGATTGAGATGGGAGGTTTGGAGGAGGAGAGTGAATACCCATAGCCGAGGAGCGAATAGCGGCGGTAGGCGGACCTCCCAAAGGAGGCCGAATCGGCTCACCCACAAAAACACTCATCCCTGGAGCAACTGTCGCAACGGGAGCCACAGGGGCCGAAAGCTGACCCTGAGTCACAGGAGGCTGGTGATCAGAAGCAGGTGCTGCAACTCGTAATGGGCCCTGATCATGGGTCTGGGTCTCACCAACAGGCTGCGTGGGCTTACGAAACCCGGGATTAGCAACGTAGCAGGAATCCGCAGAGTGACCAAGATGCCTGCACGAAGAAAAATAAGCTGGGACCCGCTCAAAGATAACGTCCTCCCAAAATCCGGAATCCCCCTCTCCAGTCCATATACGAGGCGACAGCAGCTTCGAAACATCATACTCCACCAGAACTCGAGCTACCGATGGCCGATTAACCGAGGCCGTGGCATGATCAACCCGTAATGGGGTGCCAATAGCAGAAGCAATAGAAAACAAAGCAGATTTACAATGGATAAAATGAACAGGCAAGTACGGAAGGGATACCCATACCGGAACAATAGGGGACTCCTCCGAACAGCGGAAATCAGTGCTCCACTTAAAGATGCGCATGCCTCGACCATTAACATACCAAGTCTGGTGCACCCAAACTCGCAAATAATCTTCTTCCAAAGAGAGTTTGATCAACACATGCCGGTTGTCAAGCAATGAGACTTGACAACTTCCTTTCAAATCCAGGGTAACAAAAAATCTCCGAATAATGTCCATAGAAGGCCGGCCAAAGGAGAACTTACCGACAAGAGCTAATGTAAATGGTTTAGCCATGGCTTGTATTTCCGCTGCTGTAAAATGGATGGTGGGCTCGCCACGATATAGGGAAGTCGGCTTAACCGGTACTGTGGGTTCCGTACAACCCGTAACTGCATCAAGGAATGACTTATGAGGCCTAGGGGGGGCTGTTGGGTTAAGGATGGATACTGGGTTCAGAACGGAGGCAAATGATGGCTTAGAAGGGGGAGGTTGGTTACGGGTTGCATGGTTGACATGGGCTGGACAGTGAGATTGAGGGGCACTAGCCATAACAACCTGAGGAGTAGATAATGTAGGGCATTGTGGGTCATGAGATGAGTTTGGAGGAGGCTGGTTGGGGGGAAGCACCCCAAGCTGAGGCACCATGACTGGCAGTGGAGCATGAGGCTGTGACGTGGGGAGTTGAGAGGGATTATTGGGCTTAAGGCTCGGCCTAGGTAGGTTTTGTGGGTTGTGAGGGCTTTGTGTGGGAGTTGGCACGAACTGTGGAGGGGTTTGTTGCATAGCCGAAGCACCACTGGTGGGATGCGGAGAAGCACACTTCTGAGCAGGCTGTGTGGGTGGGTTTGTGGGCTGAGTTTGGTGTGTAGTGGCTTGTTGTGAGCAGTGAGGGGAAGAGGGACCTTGTGGCTCATCCGTGGCTGCATAGACCTCGTGGTAAGGGAGCCAATGGTAGCTTGGAGACCCCTGCAACGTGGCTGGCCTGGTTGGAATCGGTGGGTTGCATGATACCACACACGACAGCCAATAACTTGTGAGTTGCATGCATGTGGCGGCTAGGGTTTGTGGCAATTTCAGCTTGGCCAAACAAGTGCTGCTGTGGTGGACGGGAGGGCTGAGCTTCGGCGGGGGAAGGCAGAGGTTGATGGACCGAGAAGTTTGGGCCGTCACCAGTGGTTGGACGCGCGGCGGCGGTGATCGAGAGGTGGTGGCCATCGTTACGAGATCTAGGGCTACTCGTTGCTTCAACCCGTGGCTGTTTGACTCGGTCAGGCTGGCCGGCATCAAGGTGGGGCAAGGGCGGCCGAGAGGGATGGTCTGGCATGCCGCTGCTGGCCGCGACGGCGGTTAGAGGCACCGGAGACCCAATTCGTTTGGAGGGGACCCGTGTACGTGAGGATCGTTGTGGTGCATGGGGGGGGGGGGG